>JAJMEJ010000006.1:0-90228 GCA_030574075.1 Clavispora opuntiae
TTCAAAAGGAGTCCACTTTGCACTTGGTCTTGAGATTGAGAGGTGGTATGCAAATCTTCGTTAAGACTTTGACCGGAAAGACCATCACATTGGAAGTCGAATCTTCCGACACAATCGACAACGTCAAGTCTAAGATTCAAGACAAGGAAGGTATTCCACCAGACCAGCAAAGATTGATTTTCGCTGGTAAGCAATTAGAAGACGGCAGAACTTTGTCCGACTACAACATTCAAAAGGAATCCACTTTGCACTTGGTCTTGAGATTGAGAGGCGGTTTTTAAAAGTTTTATTTTTTTTTTTTCAGGTTTTATTCTATGTGTGTATATATATTGAATAATAGATCAGTCTATTGAGACGTAACGAGTTCTAATTCATGTAGAGCAACAGATGAATAGTTCTGCTTTTTAAGATAGTTGACATATTCCACAATAAAGTCAGTCTTCTGACAACACTCATAACGAACAGACAATTGTAACGTCATACGGGCGTTTCTTGCAAACTGAATTAGATTCTTTTCCAACCGATACTCGTCGTCAAATTGAAGCAAAGCTTTCACTCCTTGTATTATCACATCCAATTGATGTTCTGAAAGCACAATTTCATCTCTAGTGACAATCTTCAACAACTCATTGACGGCTTGGTTGAGTGAGAAGCACGTTCTCCAGCTCATGGCAATCTTGCTCTTTTGAAATTGTTCCATCGTCTCGAAGGCAAACTCGAGAAGCGAATCGTCTATGTAGACATCGGAGATAGTGTCAAATGTGTTTTTAATAAACGAGAGATAGAACTCCTCCAATTCTATCTGAGCCTGGTGCTTTTCGTCCTTCTTCTTGGACCTTGCACCAATGGCAATGTCATCAAGTTCTTCGATGTATTCTTCTGTCAATATCAATCTCATTGTAGCGGTGTAAGTGGCAATCAATGACTCTTCGTGGGGGAAGCTGTGGATAAAGTTTCCAAGACAAATGATCGCTTTGATCTGGTAGTTTTTGTTTCTTCTCTTCGCTTCTGTTTCAACCGTCTGGGAAACTTTTTGTAGAAGTTGACTGTCATTGGCCAAGTGGGTAGCTTTTTTGGTAGAGAATCCAACTAAGGCTTCCAAAACCAAATGCTTACCATCCCATGACTTGCCTTTTGATAATTCCAACAAAATACTGAAAACCTTCTGAACCTCCCTCTCGGCCACCACGTCTATTGCCGTGCACATCTCGGCGATGGCCTTAGCGACCACCTTCCGGATATCGTAATTGGCTGATAACCCATAAATTGAGCAAAGGTCACAAATCTCATCAAAGTAAACTTTGATAGCATTGTTTCCGCTGGAACTCTCTATCCATTCTCTTTCGAACAGATTCTTAGTACCATCCACAGAGTCATGTTTGCCAATGAATGCCACTGGCAAAAATGCTCCTGCAACTGTTTCAAATTTATCAGACCCAGAGTAACGACTTGTGAATTCAGATGCGATGGATGCAAGAATTCTCTTCTCCTCGTCGGTACTTTCGAAGTACATATTCTTAATAAAGTTTCCGTATCCCACAGTTGCCTCTATGGATGCACATTTACAGCAGTACCCTGCTGCTGCTGCATAAGCAGCAGAAACGGTTTGGTTTCTGTCGCCCATCTGACCAATGCAGATCGATAAAAGCTTATCTCCATAGGGTCCAATGTTATGATAATTGTTGGTGATGAGTCTTACAATAACCTTGCTGCCGCACACTTTAGAAGGCAATCCGACACTTTTCTTGATGGTTTTTTCCAATTTGCTCACAAAAACTGGCATCATTTCGTCATCTATTGATACCATGATCTTCTCGATGGCGTCCATGATTGGAGAATGACCTAAGCTTTGAAGTCTTTTGGCATCAATTTCTCCACTTGTAAGATTATACTTGTCTGCATTTAATACAAGGTAATTTACCACCTCTGGCTCAAGGGTAGACATGAGCTCAATAAAAGTACAAATCAAATTAGGAACGTGCTTTTTGATAGCGCGTGCTCCGTTCTCACAGAGCTTCAAGATGGTCTCCAACGCAAAATTTCTTACTTCTTCGGCGTCGCTCATGATTCCTCTATTGCCCAAAAGGAAAGGAATCAATGTATCCCATATTGCAGACGCCTTTGATTTGTTGGCATTGCTAGCTGACTTTTCCGCGGTCCATGTCAAAGTCTTTGCAAGAGATTTAGCCAAGTTGGTACCCTCTTTTCTGACACTTTCTTTGATGTCGTCCATAGACCTAAATGTCATATTCCAAATCTCCTCAAGACGAGATTCGTATTGATCAAGGGACAGCATTAACAAAAGATCATTCAAGGCCGCTGTACCAGCTTGTCTCACGCGCCATTCCTTGCTTCCCATACTTTTCAATGCTTCATCAAGAATACGGTCAAAATTTTCTTGCATGGTTTTTGAAGGGTTTTGGATCAATATGGTCCAGATGTCATTCATAGATTTAGCCACACCTGGATTGGGGTCAAACTTATACCGATAAAGTTTTGGAATTAATCTGGAACTCAATTTATCATTCTTGGCAAACATGTTGTCTAAACTAGACTTGGAAAGAATGGAACCCAATCCAAATGAGATACCCCTCCTAGTAGACCACAATGCGTTGGATTTTGCAAGCGACATGAATTTGTACACCAATCCAGGATCTCCAACATCTGCGGCCAAATTCAAGACATCCTTGTAGGTCGAAACAGAGCCATCATGCGTCTTTAATACATCCTTGTCAAAAAGTTGAGTATCCAAATCCACGGTACCTGCCTTTAAAGAAGCGGATTCCTTTGAGTCTGTAAAACTCTTCAACAAGCTCTTTACCAAGACCTCCTTTGATTCATTGTCTCCAAGATCGTAAACCAAGCTCAATCCTCGAGATGCTGACTCTTGTATCAATTCATCACGATCAGCTAAAAAGCGCATGAAAGCATACTGAATCTCTGTGGATTTCTCCTTGATCAACCTCTCGTGGCCCAAAAATTTAACAATAGAAAGCAACCATATACAACTAGCCTTCCTGAGTGCGGGCTTAGTGTTCGCGCAGCTTTTGAGAACTTGCTCCAAAACCACAGGTAATCTATTAGTTGATTGAGGAACAAATTTAACAGTGGTATTTTGAACATCAAGGTTTTGTTGCAATACTGTGGTGCTCCAACCTCCGGCAAGAATAGCCAACGCTTCACCACTGGCAAATGTGAAATCTACTTGTTTTGATATGTGAGTATCATAAACAAGTTGTTCAATTGCAGTTGGTTCTGGAGATGTTCCATAGCTGGAACGGAATGCAAGCGCTATTTTGGCTGAGGTGATAATAGAGAGTTCATGACAAGTCTTACTTTTCGTATCAATCAACTCTCGCATCTCTTGTTTCACTTGGTTGACGTTGTCGAAGAGACTTAACTCGGGTCCGAACACACCAAATACGGCCATCTGTGAAACCGCCTCAAGAGCAGTATTGTACGCTTTCGAATCTTTTAAATTTGCCAATACACTTTGGGAAAACTTCTGAACCACAACTGGGTCAAGCACTTCTGTCCTTTGTCTCAACACCAACCGCGAGATCAAAAACGCAATGGCTAAAAGTCGGGCATCTCTGGTATTAGACGTCAGTCCTTCGTGTACTAAACGGTTCAATAGTTCAATAATTGCCTCATTTTCCAAGGCAAAACTGGATGCAATTATACCAAAACACTCGCAAACATATTTCAAATCGGTTTTCTCAAACACCCGATCATTTAATAATTCAAATAACTGAGGAACAATAGAGGTAAGTTTTGAGACCACAGAATCAGGAGAAAGTGACACTAGTGTACTCAAAACAAATGCGTATGACCCTGCCGTAGGAACTGAGGTTTGAGAAAAGTGCAGCTTGTATAAAGCAGTGAATGTCATCTCAAGATAAGTATGGAACGGTGAGACAATCACTTCATCATCAGACATTGGTGAATCCATTTGTGACAACACAAGTAAATAATCTTTTAATAAGTTACGAACAGTTTGGTCTTCTTCAATAGCTTTATCAATTCGGGGGAGCCAATCTTCATCAGGAACAATCACAGTCTGTTTATCCTTCACTGCATGCATAACCAAAACATGAAGAATGAACCGAACAGCTTCACTCAATTGACCATGCACAATCACATTATCATTCTGTAAAGATAGTTCGTTGCTAACAATTGAAACCATATCTTCAAACAGAGGGAACTCGACTGTTTCATCACTGTTTGTCGATCTTGCTGTCCCAGTAAGAAAATTATGAGAATGTCTTTGGAGGCTGAAGTAATATGGATGCAAACCTTTAGTAGCCTCTTCGATTGTCTCCGAGTTGTTGCGGCTCGCCTTTCCAAGAATGCAGAGAAATCGTGCTTCAGCATCGCGGAAATCATATGCGGCATTCACATATTTGATGGCAATATATTTGCATGTATCCATATTGGGGGAATGACTTTGGGATACTAAGAATTTCTTAACATGTTGCTTCAAAGTGGTCTTACTGGCTGACGAAATTGAAGGAAGGTGAATCGTCAAACTAGAAAGGGCATCCTGGACAACTGGTCGTACATCTGAACTTTCATCCTCTAAAGCCTCGAACAAGAATTCGATAAGGTCTAAGTCGTCACGCCATAACTCTGGAGTATTGCGCATCACGTCGCCCAAGGCTTCGTACTGGAGCATCCTCAGTGAGACGGCGTTTTTATAGTTAGTGACATTTGCAGTATCTATCTGAGGCCATCCATCTGCCTTGATGCTTTCCTTTAATTGTGCGGCAATATTGATATTGTAGTCCTTAGGAACTTTACCCAAAGCAGTTACCTTTTTGATGAAGGAAACACTTGTTTGTCTCAACTTGGCATAGTCAGACAGTAATCCCATATCGGAAATTTCCTTCACTCTAGGTTCGGTTAAAGCAAGTTGACTCTTTGTTAGATAGGCTAAAATACGCTCCTGAAGAGTAGGTTTCACTGGAGGAACAGATTCTTGGATACCGACAAATAAATCGACCAACTGTTTGATTAGAGTCAGATCCTCCAAATCGATCAGCAATTTCTTCAACCACATTGCTGCTGGATCACCGATCATGGACGATGAATCTACCGACGCAACAAGGAGCGGTTTCACTAGACATTTATCGGAGAACCCGACTTTCAAGAACTCCAAAATCCTTAGTTTTGCTTGGTTCAACTCTTGCGGCGTCTTATACAGAACACCGGCATCTTTTGTGAAAAACGCCGAATCTTCAATGCTCATACCTGGAGTTTGATATGGAGTGGCGTTCACATTGGGCTGGAGCATAAAGAACTTGCAGAATTTCCACGCAAGATATTCCTCACAGCTTGGATTTTTGTCAAAGCCGTATATTTCACGATACTTGTCTTGGTTTTCAACGCCAGGACTCTTCCAATCGCTCAATAATTTGATCAATAGCGCAAAGAGCCGGGCAGACACGGATGTGGGATATTTGTCGATATTTTGAATCACTTTGGGTACCAAAGCGTTTCTCAGGCTCGTATCGAGTCGTTCAACTCCTTTAGAAAGAAATAGTAACGAGTAAAGACGAACTTGGGACGTGTCAGCTCCAGGAGGAACATTCGGGTTTTGGGCTTGGAGTAGCAACGCATCCACAGGCAATTGAAGATTTCTAGCAGCTGTTACTCTAGGGTATACATTCTGGATGATTTTGAAAACAGCCAGGCGAACGGAAGTTTCGCTGCTCGAGAGTTTCAACAAAAGCGGAGGCAAAAACAGTGTCAAGGTTGATTCCAATTCCTGGTCAGATTCTGCCAATGCTATTCGAAGATCCACCTTATTAACCAAATCAAGTTCTTTAGACGCCATTGCTAAAAGTTGTTCTTCGGTATTTCCCGTAGAACTGTCTTGTATCAAAACTTAGGAAATCTGTTGGAAGTGGCGAATACTGATAGTGGTGCACATTGTGGCCGCATTACTATGCCAGATCTGGGGTAGTACTAACACAGAAAAAAAAAAAAAAAAAAAAAAAAAAACAATTTTTAAGTAGAATAAGCGCCGATTGTCTATGCATTACCATTATTTCGTTACTATGTACTCTTGTATTCTCTCAAGATCACGGGAACAGACGACGGTGGCAACGAGCCAAGTTCGGTGACGACTTTCTTAATGTAGTCCGGTGGTGTCAAGTCGTACATAATGTTCAAGATGTTGAGGAACGGAATATCTTTCCAGTTCTTCAAAGGCTCAGAGTTTGACTGCTGATTTGCTGCCGCTGCTGCTGCTGCTGCTTCCTTCTTTTCTTGCAGGCTTTGTTTGCGTGAGCTTGATTGTTTCTTTTCAATCTCTTCCTGTTGCCTGATGAACTGTTCTAGGGCCAACGACTTCTTGACTGGAGGCAGTTTCGAGTTTGCAACCAAATCCTCGGGGTCAGCCAATTCATTTGTTGTAACAGAATCCAATTGTACTCTATCGGAAAATTTAATTGATTCACAGCAAGTAATAACGGGAATGTTTCTCTTGTGGCACATCATAGCCACCATGGCACTTCCCACCCGCGCATACAAGTAGCCATTAGAAAGCATGGCATGCGCTCCTAAAAACACATAGTCCACATCTTCTAAAATCGTAGACGACAACAGATTGATCATAAAGTAATTGACCTTCACACGGTTCTTTGTGATTGGTTCTGGAGCATCGATTCTTCTGGTTTGTTCACCCTCATCTTCGGTGGGTAAAGTGGTATCAACTAAACCTTTCAACAACTTCTTACCTTCAAAAAGAGGCCGTGAGTCAACAATCACTAAATTGAAGCTTTTGTTTTGTTCCAAAACAGCGTGCTGGAACAATTTTAACAACACTTCTGAATGGCCAAAGGTCAACACAGTACACCCGTCGTTAATATGTTGCGATGCGTTATCGATGATAAGTCTATGAGACAAGTCAATCTTATCTCTGATGAAATCGTCAATTCGAGAACATAAAATGGACTTTGCTTCTCCTTCAGGTGTGTCGATAGAAATATGGGAAATCTCTTGCTTCAACCACCGGATCGCATTACCCATGGATGTTGACAAAGGTCTAGAACTCTTCAAATACTCAATCTGATGAGACAAATGGCCTGTCATGTGTCGCGTCAAGGTGGTGTTTTCTGGCGTTTTATAGTCACTAATCACAGCCTTGAATACTTTCAACGTTTCTCTCAATCTGGCAGTTGAACCAACAATTTTATGGTTCGAAAATTGCAAACTCAAGGTTAAAATGGCTGGATGAACAATGTGGGACACTGTAGGCGATGAGGCATTTCTCTGTTCCCTTGTCTCCAAATGGCTAAACAAAGCAGGGATTTTTCTGGCTTCATCTTTAACCACAGCTTGACTCAATTGCTTCTTCAAGTTGGTGTTTGTTGCTTGCTGTTGCTTCTTCTTTTCCATCTTCTGCTGAGCGATTTGTTCCTGCTGTTCAGGCGTAATGCCCGCTGCTTCCTTTTGAGCGGCTCTTTTAGCCGCTTTCTCTTTCTTCTTCAACTCCTTCAACTCCTTATTTGAAAGCTGCTTAGGCTCCTTCAGAGGCTCTGCATCCGCTGTCTTGGTGGCCTTCTCTTCACTCATGATCAAATAAGCAAAAACTTTTTTTCCCTGATCAAAGGTTTCTAGCTTAACTTAGACATTTTTTACTTCATGCTCTGTCTGTGTGCAGGTCGGAGTTGATGATCTCTGTCCGTCAAATGATTTTCAATGCTTTTACGTAAAATTTAATATATAGTTGGGATATGTTTGGGTTTTTGTTCAGTGTTCGGATAATTCTCCATATGCTCCTCTCTTCTTCGTAGTGTCATACAATCTGACAATCTTCTCCAAGTTTTGATCATCCACTTGAGAGAATGCGAATCCTCTTTGTTTCTTGATTCTTTGCACCTGTCTTACTTTCCTAATGGCCTTTTCAAACTGTTCCATTCTTGGTCGATAATCTTGAATGTTGTACTTTTGAATCTCTTGAACATAATGGTAACTTTCGGGACTGTAACTTCTCTTGAAAAATTTCCAGGTGAAATCTCTGATCAAACAAAGAACACTAATTCCGAATACAGCGGCCCAGAATGACAAACTTGGGTATGTGTGGGCTAAAACACCATAGTACTCTTTGGAGACGTTGATCATTGGTGCAATAGTGCTGTACGCAGGTAACCACACCAACCATAAAATAAACGACCCAGGAATGGCTAAAACCGTGAACTTAGTCCATAAGGTGACAACAAGTGCTGCCTTACCTAAGGCCGTTAATGTGCATGTGGTGTAAACCAAAGTGCCCCATGCCCAGTTATTGGCCACCTGTCCATCAGGTAAATAATTGGAATAACGATCGAGAGCCATAAGGCAGATGAAAATGACCGCCGAGTGGAAAAATCCATTTGCAATCCACCCCCAAAATATTGTCACATTAAAGAACCTTCTTTGTTGCCCAAGCTGGTACAATTGTGGGTAACGATCCAAGAATCTCGCGCTAACAAATTGATCAAAGACACCCATGATGAATGGAGGGAACACCGTGAAGAGCACGTTGTAAAATGTCAACGTCCATGACTCAATAAGAGATTGTCCCGAAAATCCATTCACAAAAACGAACCAAAACTGTGTCATGTACAATGCAATGTTTTTGTAAAACGAATACAAAATGGCATTGGAGATACGCCGATACAGCCATGAACCATGAACCAATAGTAACTTCTTGAGGTATTTGAATTGACCAATAGAAACATCAGCGGATCTTGCTGCTTGCATTCCCTCCATTCCGTTAATACCAACACCAACATGTGCAGCTTGAATCATTGAGACATCGTTTGCTCCATCTCCAATAGCCAAAAGCAAAGATCTTTTCTTCTTTCTCTTCACCATTTTAACCACGAGAGCTTTCTGTAATGGAGACACACGACAGCAGATAACGGCCTTACAACGCGTTGCCAAAGATAGAAAGAGATCCTCTAAATCCGGTTCCAATGCGAATGACAACGAATGACCGTCTATAATTAATGCCAATGAGGAGTCTAAAGTAGCGCTATCCATTTCATTCTGGTGTTCATTGATAGCGGCCAATTTTTCTTTTAAATTAAGCTTCGTGTCTGTTTTGGTTTCTTCGTTGATGATAAGCAAATTCATATCCTCACTTAAAAGCTTACAGGACATACCGATGTTAATGGCGGTTTCTTGACGATCGCCAGTAAGAACCCAAATCTTAATACCAGCATTCTGCAATGTGTGTATCGTTTCAGGAACACCATCTTGTAACTTATCTTCGATAGCAGTAGCACCTAAAAGGAAAAGATCTTTTTCAATAAGCTCAGCCACCTCATCCATTTGTTCACTTCTGTTCTCTAACGCAGTAGAGGCTTCGTAGTACTGACTTGACCATTCTTGGTACTCCTCCTCAGGAACAATTCTAGAGGCAATACATAAAGTACGCAACCCGTCAGATGCAAAATCTTCCAAGTGTCGTATGGTTGCATTCACAAATGGCTGAGGTTCTTGTTCTGATAATCGTTCCATAATAACAGTATCAGCACCTTTACAAAACAAACGAATAATTCCATCAGGACATCTGAAAATGGCAGACATTCTTTTTCTCGTGGAGTTAAACTCACAAATGTTCAACAATTCATATTCTGAATCCGAGTTCGTGACTTCTGAGTGGATGGTAACACCCTTTGGACGACGAATAGTGAATCTATATCCTAAGTCTGCTGCACCTTGCACCAATGCACCCTCATCTGGGGAAGCAGCTTGATATTTGATTGCACCGGATACTTCATTTACTTCGGGAATAACGGTATGACAGGTACTGAGGAGGACAAAGAATTCGTTGATGATTGCAGATTGTTGCAGAGCATTGTCTCTCAAATGGCTTTGTAGATCGTTGAAACTGTAGAATCCGATTTCAATTCCATCAACCAATTGTGCTTGTCCATCTTCTGGTATTTCCTCTGCATAACACTTGCCTCCGATAGTACAAGCTTTGAACTCCATGACATTTCTTGTAAGGGTTCCTGTCTTATCAGAGAAAATATAATCAATCTGGCCCAACTCCTCCACTAAAGAAGAGGTTCTCACACCGGTAGGTGTGTCTGACTCAGCATAGTACATGTCCAAATCACTTCCGATCATATAAGCCTGGTAGTATTTGATGACCTCAACGGTAACGAAAAGAGAAATAGGGACCAAATTGGAGAATAAAATCCAATACGTGAGAATATCTTTGAAGAATAATTTAGCCATATTCGTACCTTCCAAATGCAAATATGACATTGATTTCTTATCAATTTGAATCTTGGCCACATTTCCGATTGTGGATACGAGTGCCAAGATTATCAAAATAGAAAACAAGGCGACAATCTGCAAGTTGATGATTCTTTCGACATCTGTTCTTTTGATTGGAGTTGCAGTAGCATTCCGCATTAGTTTTGTCTCATGACCAGTGAAGATCACGACACCGTGAATCCACTGTGTGTTTCTCAAAGTTGCACCTCTCAATAACAATTGTTGAGGAGTGAGAGGAATTTTGTCCATTGAGCCGAAGTTCTTCAACATACCTTCATACGTATAAAGAGATGAATTAGGTTGTTCTGATAAAATTTCTGATCTTGATAAATCCGTCACTAATGAATGAGGATCAACCAAGTATGCAGTTTCTGGTTTGGCTTGTTTAATCTTCAAATTGGTCTCACCATCAAGATTTGCAGTTTCAATGTAACATAGACCTTCCGGCTCTGATGAACTCAAAAGTAATATATCTGCTGGAAAAGGTTCCTCATTGCTGACTCTCACAATGTCGCCTACCTGCACTTGAATCCACTTTCTTAAGTGGAATTCACCAGTTTCTGGATCAAGGACAAGTACACGCGTGTTATTAAGCTCCTTGTCGGCATTGGCACGTTTTAAATCTTCCATTATTTCCTTGATAGCAGAGACAAGCAACACGATAGTTAAGGTACCAATTGTGGTGTATCTGTTGGTGGGTGAGACATCAGGAACTTGTTGAATGATCGAAGTAAAGAGGAAAAACAAGTTGGCGTATTTGCTGAACTGCTCAAAAAGAAACTTGGGCAAAAAGGTAGCGAAATTGTATTTGGTCGTAGAAATATGATTTCCGTAAAACCCTGAAGACAGATTCAATGCACGAGACATAATATGTATCTGCCGAGGTCCTAATTTCGCTGTATCTTCAGCTGTACGTTCCCTTTTGAACACGGATTTGACCTTCTTCAAGATACGACGAATATCAAAGTCTGACAGCCCAGTATTATTATCTTTCAAATGGTCTGTGTAGTCATCAGTCATACCAATATAGGTACCAGAATTTCCCCGAGTACGGCCAGATCTTAGATTGTCAAAAAACCCGCCCTTTTTTTGGACTTCTGGCTCGTTAGCCGTACTTAAAAGTGGTCTAGGTCCGTTTAGGTATTGGTGCAGTCTGGAACTTCCATCATGTTGGTAGAACGAATCATCTTCAAAATCTGAAAGTTCTAATGTGTCAGAAAACGGATTGGCCGAGTTTGCATTGTTTTGTCTCTGCTGGCTTGACGAAATATCGTAGGGGCTTTCATACTGTGGATATCGATCCCCTGGCCGTTCCGTCGAAGCGTGGTCGTTAAAGTCCAAGTCTATCAAGTTGTTCTTGTCAGAAAACGGATCTTCTTGACCCTGTGGCATTTTTTCTGGCAAATCTTAGCCTGATTTGAAAGATTTCGACTTAGGTGGAGAGATTTCACGAGTCCAGGCTATGTTTACGCATTGAGGTTAAGGACTGCATATAGGGTCTCTTTGATTCAAGCTTCGAATGGTAATGGCATGGACTACTCAACGAGAGTAGGAAAAGTGGCATTTGCTTCTGTATGGATTTTTGTTGACTGTTTCTTCCTTTTTTGGAAAAGTACCGTTTTTTTCTATTTTATACTTGTGGTTGACTGTATCATCGTCAGACAGACGTAGCGCGGGCCAAATGCTAATTAAGTCCGTCGGTCCCCCTACTGGGAAACATCGACTAAAAACAGGAAATTATGTCCTAAATTTATTGTTATACTCTAGGAAAGGTACAGTGAAAAATACTGTTTGTGTATAAATTTTCTTTGCTTCGGTTTTGATTTTCTCTTTCATTTACTGTTCTCTATATCTTCTGGTTTCTGTATTAAAGACGAGTCTAGGTGCGAAAAGTATGAACTACAGAGGCCACTCTTCTTCCCATTATTGAACATGGACGTGATATAAAATAAAACAGAAGAAGGAAATATAATACAACGTGCAGTGGACACAGCCAGCTCGTCCACTTCCGGCCCTCCTATATAAAATTTTGAATCACTAAGTCCTTCGTGGTGTGTCATTGTTTCTGGCTAATATTAGTACTATACTCTGAGTCACTGGTGCGAAAAATTACTAAAGACGAAACCTCACCTTATTTCCTTCGCTATGGCAGAACAAATTGCAAAGGACGCCAGTGCTGCGTTTGGAGTTCTCAAGACACTTTCAAATGACGAAAGAGCGCTGGCATTACAAGAAATCCACAAGGCATTGGCCGCAGCTAAAGATGAGATTCTTGCTGCGAACAAAATCGATATGGCAGCGGCAGAGAACGCGGGCCTATCGCCATCTTTGATCAAAAGATTAGACTTGGCAAAGAATGGTAAGTTCGAGGCAATGCTCCAAGGTATTCTTGACGTTGCTGAGCTTCCAGATCCAGTGGGAAAGACGACATTGGCCAGAAAGTTGGATGAGGGCTTGAACTTGTACAGAGTGACAGCTCCACTTGGTGTGTTGCTCATAATTTTTGAGAGCAGACCAGAAGTCATTGCCAATATCTCTGCTCTTGCCATCAAGTCAGGAAATTGTGCCATTTTGAAAGGTGGCAAGGAATCATATCAAACATTCAAGGCCATCAGTGACGTGATCTACTCCACCCTCCAAGGAACCCAAGTTCCAAAGTCTGCTATTCAGCTTATTCAATCTCGTGAGGAAGTCGGCGACTTATTGGCACAAAGCAAGTACATTGACTTGGTTATTCCAAGAGGTAGCAATGCGTTGGTCAGAAATATTAAGGAAAACACCAAGATTCCTGTCTTAGGCCATGCGGATGGAATTTGTTCCATTTATGTTGATAAAGACGCCGATTTAGACAAGGCATGCAAAATTGTTGTCGACTCCAAGACAAACTATCCAGCGGGATGTAACGCGGTGGAGCAATTGTTGATCCACGAGGACATTGTGAATGACCAGGAGAAACTTGGCCAACTCTTGGCCGTACTCACTAGCGCAGAGGTGACGCTCCATGTGGTTCCAGAAATCAAAGAAAAGTTGCCTGCACTGGTTGATCGCAAGTTTGTGGTTGATGCTGACGCAGACTCATTTGACACAGAATTTTTATCCTTTGACATTGCGGTGAAGGGTGTTTCAGGGATCCAAGAAGCGATTTCCCACATTAACGAGCATTCGTCCAAACATACCGATTGTATCATCACAGAAAACAAACAGACTGCTGAAACATTCTTGAAAGGTATCGATTCTGCGGGTGTTTACTGGAACTGTTCTACAAGATTTGCTGATGGATTCCGGTATGGATTCGGGACCGAGGTGGGAATTAGTACAAACAAAATCCACGCAAGAGGGCCAGTGGGGTTGGAAGGTTTAATGAGCTACCAGTACCAATTGAAAGGGGACGGACACGTTGCTTCTAGCTATGTCGGAGCAGGAGGAAGCAAGACTTTTGTGCATGAGGACCTTGAGTATTAGTCTATGTTTATTGTAATGGTAAACCAATAGGAGATTAACTAATGAAAGAGTAGTTCGAAGATTTAAATAAAGTGAACACAATTACTAAGAATATCTTTCTGATCGTTCAGTATCATCCAGAGCAAGCACCCGTACAGTCATCCAGTATAATCACTCGGAGGAAACTTCTGGATCACTTTTATATCACTCACTCAGACACTATAAATTTCTGGAACTCATCGTAGTCACGAGGAGGGAAATCAGGGTAAGTGTCAATGATTTTTTCCACCCCAGAGTCAGAAATATCGAGTCTGGTCCATTGGTTCAAGGAGAAAAAATCGGTCAACTCTTTGATCCACAGCATACGGGCATCAATTGACGCCAAATCAGGGCCAGGCAATTTCTTCGCCCTCAATTGGGCTCGAATCCGGCCCAAATTTTCAACCGCATCGTTCAAGTTAATGCCAGCAAATTGCTTAGCAATGTCGTCTTTGATCATCTTCAGCAAACGAGGAGACTTTCCGTTCGTGCTGATCATAATCTGGAGCGAGTCTTGGTTGAACATCAGCCCAAAATAAAAGTCACACATTGGAGGCTTATCAGCAATATTGACAGGGATTCGGAGCCACTTACATTGATAGTACACTTCAGTGGATTTTTGTGGGTCATCGATACAGCAACAAACACAGGCAAAATGGCTATTCTTCACCAAATCATCTATCATAGAATAATGCTCGGGAGTGACATCTTTATAGTCAAGTTTTGGAATTGTTTCAGTCTCATACATGGTGAGATCTTGTGGCTCGTAGTCCCTTTCAATAAGCTTGTAGAGTTTCTTTTCTTCGTTGAGTTTGGCAAGTTCAGGATGAACTTTTCCGCCGGAGACTACAGTGACTTTGGCATTGGCCCGGAGCATATGCTGAACACGGCTTAGCCCCACGTCTCCTCCACCAATCACAAGACAGTGTTTGTCTTTGACTTGCCATGCTAGAAGAAGAGAACCAGGTTGAGTCAGCATAGTAATGTGGGGAAGAAAGTGGATGATATTTTACGGCGCGCGACTCGGAGTCATAGACAGCGATGGCCTAGGGAATTGAGAGAAGAAAAAAAGAAAGCAAAAATAGAAGAGAAATGAAAAGAAAAAAATCGAACGTATGGAAAAAATCGAAACGAACGAAACAATTCGACACAGAAGTATTCCTTTTGAATGTTTGTGGTTGTTCTGTTGAAACATCTGTACACCACACATACTAGAAGATCAGAACAGTCAATACTGACGTCTACCAAGAAAACGAAATCCAATGACAACCAAGAAAAAAAGGCAAAAAACACATTCGACAAACACACAGACCGTACAAAAGAAAAGAAATAAGTAGAAAATGAATCATCAGACAAATAACAAAAGACGTCCCCCTCCTTAAATTCGAAGCCTTAGTATGATATCGCGTCACGTGCGGTGCACAGTATTCCACTCCCCAATCGCTGCAGTCGGAAGTACAATATGTTTAGAGGAAAAACAATCATATATATCCTCTGCACAACTACTTCATACTCTATGTTCGTATTACACCAGGCCAGTGTCTCCTCCAAATTAGCTCAATTCAGAAGTGCTTCTTATGTGCAGTACAGAGGGTCCTTCGTCCAATTTTAGAATCAAGGTTATTGATATGCACCACGCGGTTTTCGAGGCAGTCCAGACGCTGACACCCGGTAGGACAAGAATGAGACATGCAGCAACTAGAGTGGACTATCAAATGAGAATGCATTTTCATTTCCGAAAATTAGTCTCAAGTATTTTTAAAGTAGAACCGTGATCATAGCGCCGGTACAATATTTCTCCTAATGCACAAGATCGAACGATTCTGTTATCGTAGTTGCTTAGATTACTACTGTTTTATTATCGGTTGTGCAGTGCCGGCGCGCGTTCGAGCGAGAAGAAAAAAAAAAAAAAGTAACCGACCACCTCCACACTTTTATCCTCCACATCAGAAAATTTTTCCTCCTCTGTGCTACCTTCCATACAAGACAGTTATTTGGTTGTTGGCCCGCTCCGCTTCTCCTATAAAATCCGTACTCCAAGCCAAGCTTTCTTCTGATTCGTTATCATGCCTGCGCTCAACCGAACCGAGCGCCGGGAATCTATGGCTGAAAGAAGACCAAGTGTTTCTTATACACCACCTGTTATTCCTCAATTAACAGGCTTAGAAAGATCGAATGCGCCTAGTTTGGGAATCAATAATTGTGACATTTTGATCCTCGGTACTGGACTCGTGGAATCGATATTGGCAGCAGCTTTAGCTTGGCAAGGTGTCGAGGTTCTTCATATCGATAAGAATAATTATTATGGCGACCTGTCTCCTACACTCACTATTGACCAGGTGAAAAAATGGTGTTTGGAGGTTAACCAGGGCCGAGTACGCCATTTCCTGGATGCTCAGATATATATTCCTGGTGGCAAACACGACAATCAGTTCCGCAGCAGAGACTACGGCATAGATTTGACCCCACGGATCATGTTCGCCCAGCTGGACTTGTTGGCGTTGTTGATCAAGTCTCGCGTGTACAAATACCTCGAGTTCCAGAGCTTGTCGAACTTCCATGTGTTTGAAAATGATAATTTCAAAAGTAAGATTTCCAACACCACAAAGGAGGAGATCTTCACGGACAAGTCGTTATCTTTGGCAACCAAAAGATCCTTAATGAGGTTTTTGAAGTTTGTTTTGTTGGACAATCACGACTCGGAGAAAAAGAAGTTGTTGCTTGATAACTCAAAGACTTCAATTGAGGACTTTTTGGCTAACTCTTTCAGCTTGAAACTGCCTCAAGTGGACGAGCTTATTTATTCTATTGGTCTTGTGAACAAGGAACACACAAGAACTCCTGAAGCCATTGCCCGTATAAAGCGGTTTTTGGTATCGTTTGACGTATACGGAAACTTCCCTGTGATGGTTCTGAAGTTTGGAGGACCTGGTGAAATTTCTCAAGGCTTCTGCAGAAGTGCCGCTGTTGCTGGTACTACTTATAAACTTGACACAAAGTTGGTGGACTTTGATCCACACACAAAAGTGGCAAAGTTCAATGATGGCTCTTCCGTCAAGATTAATGAGAAAATTGTGGTTTCACCAACCCAGATGCCAAAGTTCTTAGCCACAAGTTATGCTGATTTGGAGCAAAATTTGCAGCCATTCTACGTGACTAGATTAATTACTATTGTCCGCAAGGATTGCAAAGAATGGATGACCGATGGTGAGTCGTCAGCAGTGGTTGTGTTCCCACCAAACTCTTTGCCTACGAACAACGAATACGCGGTTCAAGTTATCATTCAAAACGGCGGATCTGGAGTATGTCCAATTGGCCAATCCATTTGGTACGCTCAATGCTGTGACCAGAATAGCGCAAAGGCTAAGAAAGACTTAGAATGCGCTTTGGAAAAGATGGAGAATGCCCTTTTAAGAGAATCTGCCACTAACCTTGAGGATGTTCTTGAAGAAAAAGATTTTGTCATGAGCCAACAAGGCACTCCTATTCTAGTCAACTCATTCAAGTTGGGTGAATCCTTACACGCGTTTGTTCCCAAAGAAAAATTGGACATTGTTTGTAAGTTTGGTTTTGTCCAGACTACCTATGTCAACCCAGATCTTTCAAACGTCTTATCAACTTCTACCAATGCAAACATTGCTAATAAATCAGTTAAAGACTCTGAAGATATTTTGTTCCTGAACGCGCCATCTTCCGAGCTCAGTTACGATGGGGTAATTGGTGAAGTGAAAATGCTTTACCGCCGAATTACCGGAACTGATGAAGATTTCTTCGATGTTGATTTTGAAGACGATGATGACGATTACTCCCGTAATGTACTGGGCAGTTCTACCGCAATTGATAATGAACTGGCAATTGAAGACTCTGACTACGATCCTTCACACCATGAACCTTTCGGTGCCAGCGAGATGGAACTCTAGACTAAAGATTTAGTTTCCATACAATTTTGTTCATTTTTTTTTTTACAATTTTAGTTTCCCCAGCAATCCAGTTCCATTTCATATAATATTCAATAGACTCTGACGGATTCTTCTAGTACAAAAGGGATGCTAATTATTCTTTTTGCTTCATAGACCAATGACGCAGTTTCTCCCAATGCGTGTCTTCATGCTGGAAAGGAATATTTAAACATGCTGAACAATCCAAGCGAAACCAGATTCCATGTGTAATTCGTTATAATAGGGTATAGTGGGGCCTTAATAATGACCGACTCTTTTTTTTTTTTTCAAAGAAACAGATACACCATTCAACTTCTATTTAATCAATTCAATAATATATCTACAAAGGCGTATCTTCACATATCCACAACATTACAAGCTTCGTTGACTTGAAGATAACTATATGAGCATAATCAAGCAGTATCACGTGACATAGTACATTTCCGTATTACGCAAGGGCACGAGCCCTATAAACTCTCATCGCAAATAGCGACCTGTATATAATACCAGTCCCAGAATGCGCCTGCGCGGTGCAAAAAAATTTCAACAGTCTCCGTCTCATAGTTTCTTCTCCCTACTGAGCAGTTTACTGACGAAGAAGTCCATATAAGTTAATAATGTCTGACGTCGAAGAACAACAAATTGTCGAGGAAGTTGCCGTTGAGCAACAAGATGCTTCCATCTCTATCGAGGATGCTTTGAAGGTTGTCTTGAGAACCTCTTTGGTCCACGATGGTTTGGCCAGAGGTTTGAGAGAGGCTTCCAAGGCTTTGTCCAGAAAGGAGGCTCAATTGTGTGTCTTGTGTGACTCTGTTACCGAGGCTTCCATCGTTAAGTTGGTTGAGGCTTTGTGTAACGAAGGTGACGAGAAGATCCCATTGATCAAGGTTTCCGACGCCAAGTTGTTGGGTGAGTGGGCCGGTTTGTGCCAATTGGACAGAGAAGGTAACGCCAGAAAGGTTGTTGGCTGCTCTTGTGTTGTTGTTAAGAACTGGGGTGCTGACTCTGAGGAGAGAAACATCTTGTTGGAGCACTTCTCTCAACAATAAGCGGACAGCTTCTGCTGGCCGTATAGCCAATAATGTATACTAATATAATATTGCTATGAATGTGGATGTAGACTGTAGAGTGATATGTAATACGATGACGTGGTGGGATTCTTGCTGTTTGTTATTTCATTTTGATATTGTTGTTGAATTCCGACGGCGTTTGAAGGCGAGGAGGAAATATACTGTGTACTCCAGTTTCTGATTTTGCAGTTTCGGAACAAAACTACGCATCTCTTACTAAATTGAGGCTGCACGTAAATTGCTCAATAAATGGTGCTGGTGATCTAATTGGGCCACTTAATAACCAATTTAAATAAGCAACGTCGTTTGTAATGTTGTTATATTTTGCATTGGTCGATTGGCTGCTCATGTTGTTGTATCTATCACGTGACATACAATTCATGATGATCCGTATGAGGAGGGGTTTCTTTACTTTTCGAAGGGATTCTTACAAGTACCGAAACCATGATACCTAGCCTACTTTACGAATCTCCAGTCACTTGATTTCTTTCATTTTCATGATGCTTATACCCAAGTCACGTGACAACACTATAGATTATCAATCCTATTCTTGCTTGTAATACTCTACATTGTTCCTTTTCATTCTCATCGCTAGTGCACCGTCAGATATCTTATCACTTAACTTGCTGCAGTAATACCTTACTCATAAGAAGCAATGTATCATCACATGTCACCATATTAAGTGCCACAACATCTCATATTGTACTTTACATAATATGGAGTTTCCGCTAGCAAGTTACACAACTTTGATTATCTTCTCTCAATCATGTTCAAGCTTTGTACAACCATCCCGTAAAATATAACAATTCATTCATTCTATCTATGTAATCTGTCACGTGATCCGTTGATGATGTTTGATATGGGGCGCGTATATGCATACAACTTACTACAACATGTCCAACAAGACAGAGAGACGTGATGCCCGAATAAGAGGGTCTGGGTATGTCAATTCTTAAACTTGGTACCCTGTTTTTCCTCCCCTTCGATTTTGTGTTACTAACAGTCAGGACCGCTCCAGTAAAGATCGAGGAGCTTCAGATCGCATCACCAGAAGGGTCGCGGCAACAGAAACTACTCCTTAATATTGAGAGTGCTCTCGTGAAACCAGAAGATATCAACTTACCACGACTTCGCAATCAGAGTGTTTCGACCCCAAAAACAAAGGCACGTGTCCTACAAGAATATGAGAAGATAAGACTGCGTGGGCATAGGAAGATGACGTTTAGTTCTGATGATGAAGAAGAAGGTGAGGATAACAATAAGCTCGATGAACTAAAAGAAGAGAGATCCATGTTTGCTGAGCCAATGACCCCAGATTTGGGAGATTCTGGCGAGAACGAACCCAATAAGGATCTGTTCCAGGATGAGTATACGCCAGAACCTTCAGAAGTCAAAGCAGACACAAATGAAACTCCGCTTGATTTACCAGTGAAACGGAAAAGAGGACGACCACGTAAAGTGGAATCAGACAAGAAAGCAAAGGTCATCACCCGGCGATCACAAAGAATCGTGGATAACCCTAGTCTTAGAAAGAGCCATTCACAAGAGCCACAGGCTCAAGGTTTGGGTCCAAAACCACTACGAGCAATGGGATTAATGCTGTTGGGGGCTTCTGGTACGACACAGCCAAACGAAGTCACTCTGTTGTCGAAGCGTGCCAATGGAAAACAGAAACCTTTAACAATTGACACTGAACGGCTTCACTCGGCCAGCTCAAGGGATCGCAGATTCAACCTTACTACACTAGATGTGCTTCACCAGTTTGTTGAGGAGCACATGCCACGAGGTGTCAAAAATGATGTCATCAATGAGACAGTAGTACTAAGTGAGTTCAAGGCACATTTGATTTACCAAATACAACATCTTATGGATCTCCATGCTAGCATCAGAGACATTTCAAATGACATAGCAGATGTCCAACGACGGAAAAACCAAATGAGGAGAAATATTCTTGAACTTAAACAAAAACATGCCGGAGTGGGACTTGAGCTTAATAAGGTCCGCAAAACTTACAACGATAGCAAAAAGGATCACAGTCAATTCATGCTGATGGTGCACAAATTTGAGCGGCTTAAGCAGGCAGTGGCAACACCACCAGTAGCTGGCGAAAACCTCGAAGGAACTAGTGAGAAAGTTCTAATGGACATCAAAGACCTTTCCCGAATATATCACCCCACCAGAGGTTTAGCTTCGAAGCTACAACATATAAACAGTGAGTTGGCACACATTGCCGGGATCAAGTAATAGAAGTTTATGACAAAATGGAAACTATCTAGTGCTAGACAATCTACAATTTGTGACAGTTGATTGTCCCTGGAGGCGATTAACAAAGGACAACAACGTCAAAAAGTAATAATGAATTACACCAACAGAATATTTCTGAATCTTCAATCGATCAGAGTACTGGTGGTAGGTGACAGACTTAGTCTTACTCGTCACCAACCAAGGCCATGATCATTCTGTACAAGTAGAAGAAAAACATCAACAAGTGGAAACCCAACTTGATGAAGCTTTCCTTCTTGTGTTTGGACAATGTTCTGAAGATTTCGGTGGCGTCTAACAAGTGGTTTTTCTTGATGAATTTGTTGACGTTAAATGCCAATACAGGCAAGTTCAACAAGAACACGAACCAGTAACCGTTGACCAAGAAAAGGATGGTCAAGAAACCGTGCAATGCAGCTTCTGGAATGAACCATGGGTTTAACTTGTGACACAACTCAATTGGATTGATGTAGTCACTCTCCAAGTCGGAGTACATGATGGTGAAAAAAACTTGTGAAAACAAGTTACAGGCGTTGACAATAACAGCGAAAATAAATAACCTTAATGCGTTAGTAATGGAGATCAACAGATGGATTCCTTAATGGATTGACGTACCAGCTCTCTCCGGACATATTGTGCAAGTAGTGTGATTCTGTTATCAGCAATGGAAATAAAAATCTTTGAGACAAAGGATCTACCGTGGCTAGACTTCCACATCGGGTAGTGTACCGCACTTGCGCACTGGTTTGTTTACGAGCGTGTAATTCTGGAACTTTCCGTTCTAATTAAATTATCTAGTTCGGTGCACTATTACTCTACCCGGCACCATTTGAAACCACTATAATCTGCTTCCCCAGTGCTGAAAATTTTATATATATCTGGGAATTTTTCCTGACCGTACAGGATCATGATCTTCCATTCATCGTTTGTTTCGTCATGTACCGCTCTAGTCACACTGAGCGTGTGCTGACCTGCTTTGTTCACGTACAAAACCCCCTGGACCCAGTTACCTATTCTGACCAATCTTCCCCTGTGGTTTGGCCCTTGTGTATCATAAACAGCTTCTTGGACTCTGCGTTCTGGTCCTAGCCAATGTCCTTCACGAACTTCATTTGTATCAGTCGTTTCAACCAGATTGAGGGACCTCCATATCTCGACATACTCCGTGATTTTGCCTGTTGCAGGATTGATCATTGAACCAGTTTCCTTTCTATCTTCGCTTCCGGGAATCTCCCAAAAACTTCCAATATCAGGCGCAGCATGACAATCTTTAATATCTTTCCCTGTGGCAATGGATTCCAAGATCTCGTTCAGGTTTACCTCGGTTGGGAATTGTATTTGGTTTGTACCCGGGACTTCAACTTCCTTCCCCAAGCTGACAAACTGAAATACCTTGTCGATACCTTCCACCTCATGCGACTCATCTTGAACATAAGGATATTTACCCTTCAATATTCTAACATCAGTGAACAAGCCTCCAGCTGTACTGAGGACCATTGTATTGGAAGCCTCATCTGCATCGTCCGGGAGCCATTGAATGGACACTCTAGTGGATAAAACCATATTGTGGAGCAAGTTAGTTCGCGCAGTTAGTTATCATAATATGTCGGGAGCGCTTTCCGATTTAGGTAATCAATGCGGATGTTGGTGTGGACTTTGATGCCCGAATCCGCTCTTCCATTTGTAATCTTTTTTCACTTGAAATAATACTTCCATCAAGCTCCTTCAAATGTGGGAAAAATGCAATGAGAATTGTCTCGTAATTGAGTCTGTCACGCATTGACTCAAATTGACCTCTCGTTCTCAAGTTCTCGAAGTACTCGGCATCCCGAACTTCCCAGTCCAGTTTGCGTTTCCTAAGATCATTGTAGAACACAGAAAAGCTCTCAATATCATCTAGAGCTTCCAATTGGATAGGGCTGGTAGTCGTGTGTGCATCTTTGGCAACGTTTGCGCCTTCGAGTTCTGTCGGGCTGAAAACATAAGGATAGAAATCAAAGTTCAACACATTAAGACGTAAATCGAGTATCCGAACGCTGTTTCTGCAATTACTCAAGCTAGATAATATCATCAGCACTTTTGTAATATTGTTGCTTAGTAGTGTAAGTCTTCGCACTCGACGAAGTTTGGAAATGCCCGAGAGATCGCTAAGTTTATTGAAGTTCAAATTCAAGTCACGGACATTGAAAAAAGTTTCTCCAAATGACCCAGGAAGACTTTGAAGTCCAACAGCCGAGAGATCTAGAATGTTAACATTTGCAAACATATCATGATGATTGGACAATTCCCAAATTGACGAAGCCATCGGATTACCAGACAAACCGAGATTCTGCACATCCCTCGTTTCCCACGAAGCTTGTCGAAGTAGTGACTGGTCTCCTTGACACTTTATTGAAAATTCCTGTAGATGCGAGAGATGTTTTAAGCCCAGAATACTTTCGAAAGAATTTCCATCAATTCGTAATATTCTTAAAGAGGGAAAAGTTTCCAAGTTCAACTGCTTCAAATTGTTGAATTTGAGTAGGAGCTTTTTCAATCGCTTATGCTTGTCATAACATTGTATAGATTCCAATTCATTGTTGTTCAAATTAAGAACCCTCATGTTAACACACATTTCGAGCCCTGTAACATGTTTAATTTTGTTGTCAGACAAATTCACATCAATCAAATTAGGAAACGAATACTCAGAGAAGTCAAAGGTTCCAGTGATATTATTCTGGGAGAGGTTCAAATACATCAAATTGCTCAACTTTTCTAATCCAGCTAGAGACAGAATTCTGTTTGCACTCAAGTTAAGCTTAGTTAAGTGAATGTTGTGCAATATGCTTCCAAGAGACCCTAATTTGTTTACTGAAGCATCGAGTACCAGTAAGTCTTGGAACTTGCGGAATGATGTAATATCCTGAACATTATTGTATGAGATGTTAAGTTCAAGTAAATGAGCAGGGAGACCTTCAATAAACTTAATATTGTTGTGAGAAAGATTGACGGACCGAAGCGAGGGGAGGTATCTCTCAAGCCGTTCAATTCTTTCCAAATTCTTTCCCGAGAAATCGATCGAATGGATTGATTCCCATTCACTTTCATCAATAGTACCAGTTATCAAAGATACTAACATTCTGTTAGAGTGAGTGAAAGTGACATTCTCTAATTCTCCAATACTTGTCACATTCATTCCATCTGAAGTTTCCAAAGAATATTCCAGTTCATTAGGCACCTGGAACGATACTTCCAAATTCTTCTCAAGCCTCTTATTTTGTCGGTTGCTCAGTTTCAATATGCTAGACTCCCTAGCTCTTTCGTGGAAATTTTCGGCCGACGTGGCTTCCAAATCCTCTATAGAGTCCAAACTACAAGGATAGTCATTTTCCTTATCGTTGGATATCCACTTGTTATGTCTATTGTCAAAGATCATATTGCCATATCGTTCAGGAAAACTCCCTGGTTTAACCACCCCACCAACAAAATTGATGTTTTCATTTTGAGTCAGTACTCCCTTTGGAAATGCATTATTTTTCGAATTAAGTCTAAGTTGTGAAGCTGTTTTCCATTTAATAAAGCCAGGCTCTCGATTTTCTGCGGTATCGTTGATAGTGTGATCGAATAGAAGATCGCTTAGCTCATTCAGACTGGCACCTCTTGATTTTGGTTGAACTTGGACCGTTGCACTTGAAGTATCATTGAACGGCGTTTTTGCCGAAGATAAATGGTTAGGGTCAGAGTTTGCAGGTCTCAGACTTGACGATGAGACAGGCTCAGTGGTATTAAAAGCATGATATTCTGACTCCTCAAGGTCTGACATTTCATCGAATGTGTATGAGCTGTCTGTACTTTTATCAGCGCCAGTGCTTTGCTCGAAGGTGCCTTGCATGTATGTTTTCTCTAGTGGCGTGTAATCAGAGCTCTCATTCAAAGTGGAGCTGTTAGATTTATGATTAGGATTGCTAACCGAACTGCCTTGACCAAAGTCGGTGGAGAAAGACGAATAGCTATCAAAATCATTGTCCCCATTGAGATCGTCTTCAATTTTTGATACTTTTGGCGTTGATGTTGCGTTCGTGTCTCCATGAGAAAATGAAGAGCGAAAATCTGAAGAACTGTCATTTTGTCTAGAGACCAAATTCCCTGATTCATAGGCACGCTTCTGGATTTGAGCAAATAAAGAGTTTGCGTTCTGCAAAAAGTCATGATTTGAATAATCGCCAGATTTGGTAAATGCTTTTATTTTCAACTTTGGCAGTGGGAGGTGACTAGGTATCTGCCGAGGCTTTTTTTGGGTACTAGTGGCATTTGAACGGACTTTATCCACAAATTGAGTTAAAATAGCTTTCGTAAAAGTGTCATATTCATTTCCAAACAATTTCAACGGGGATCCTTTAATTTGATAATCATCAGGTTTATCCTTTGCCTTTTCAAGCATATCCTCCAACTGGTGAATTTGATGCTTGGTTAAGTGTAAATCTGTATCGCCGGAGAGGCGTGGTGTCGATAATGTGGAACTCAGGACCGGAGGAATATGGTTTGTGGTTGGCTCAGTCGAAGATTTGGAGTCATCACCAGATTGAAAGATGTTTTGCAATGGTGAACGATTATTAGCCATGTTCGACTTGAAATCATCAGAAACACGTTTCCATTCAGGTGTGGCCATAGGCTGGCTTGAAGGCGGGGGGTTATGACGGAAGGTGTTCGACTCGGAGTTTAAGAAGTCTAATGCAAGGTCACCGGCAGTAGGGGCAAAGGCACCCAGTGAGGCAGGTGCGGACAGCGAGGAGAACTCTTCCCAACGTTGATCCAATGCCTGCGGCATCCAGCTAGGAGTAGCATTCTGCTCATCAGTCGTTGCATCCGCAGGGGCAGAATTTGATACTTGCCCACGGCGAATGTTATCTTTGATTGTGGAGGTTTTCACTGGAGAGCCATGCAATATACTGACGGCATCTGCCGACAATTCTTCTTCCATATTAGGTAACGGGGAGAAGTTCTCATGGAAGCGTCTTTGCAGCCGCAGTTTCGGAATGGACAGTGCACTTTTCTGAGCTTCCTCAGCCGTGGAAAGTCTCTCTTCTGAATGCAGCAGGCCACTCTTCGTTTCCCCAATACGGTCCTTTGTGCGTGCGTTAGGATGTGATTTATGTTTGAACGTATTTGGTACAGAGAGTGGCGCAACACTGCTATTGTCGCCACAAAAGTCGGTATTAGGCAAGTATCGGAGTTTCTTCTGGTATTTGTTTTCGTTCAACTCCGGCACAACTTCGATGTCAAGCTGGGGTGTGGATCCAAAGTCATGTAAGTGCAGAGACAGATCAGAGTTGTTGTTGCGCGCAGGACTCGCAGCAAACGGTTGCGCCGGCCGAGGCAGAGACTCGCTTCTCATTGAATCTGAAGAAAGCTTCGTATCTCGAAGAAACTTGGATAACTGGGCACCTGGCGAATTTGATCGGGAGGAGTGTTGCGGGCGCATCTGAGAAGATGTTTGTTTACGTTGATGCGGGCGCGCTAATGTGGAGTACAAGTGAGATAGATGTCTGGATGTTAGAGGCAGGAGAGAAGTGAGCAAGGTACCACAAGCAGGCAAAGGAGGCCAACAAACACGAGAAATTGGCGGAGATACAAACAAAAATAAAATCTTGAACATTCAGAATATCGATAAAAATCCGTGTAGAAATTTATGTTCGTATATTCTCGATGGTCGGAGTGTTTTCGCACCGAGTGGAAATTGCCACTAACCTTTTTTTAGTCCATAGAAAGCGCAGGCCACCCGCACAATGATGAAATAAAAATGAATCCAACCCTCGAGCTCGTTTTCCTTAACAACCTCATAATAAGACATTAGCACGTGCCCTACCATAGCTCACTCCTCCGTTGTCATGCTCAACTCCTATGCATTATATTCCTTATCAGACTTTGTAGTATAGGCTTTTGCTATTGTCAGTATTTCTTACAGCGAAGGACATTGTGTATATCTTTCTCACTGAAACATACAGAACATTCTCGCCGTGCGATTACGCTTGTGCGCCGAATTCCGAGCCGCTTCCATACTGCACCTCTACACCGGCAACGGTACCAAACATTTGAGCCCGTACTCCAAAAGTCCATGTCCGTAGTCCACAGTCCGTAGTCAAAAGTCCGTAGTCAAAAGTCCGTAGTCAAAAGTCCGTAGTCAAAAGTCCGTAGTCAAAAGTCCGTAGTCCACAGTGCGTAGTCCACAGTGTGTAGTCCACAGTGTGTAGTCCACAGTCCGTAGTACGTAGTCAGTAGAGCACCCCTCCTGCCCATTTGCATAAAGACCTCGCTGTTCACCTTATCGCACCTACGGTCATATCGCCCTGAATTTTGGGCGCGCACGTTACAATCCCGCACCTTCCCCAAATTTGATGTCACTTTTTTGCACATGTGCGGCCCGCATTTAATTTTTCCTCGGCTCCTGGTACACTTCATTAAATCTACTTCCCTCTATGTCCTCTTCCTCAGCTTACGTAAGTCCACACATTTCCCCTCATGGTATTGGTTTATAGAATGTTCTCACACTGCGACTGTACTTTCCTCTCTTTTTTCTCACTTCGCTCCGCCTACCTCCGTCCCCCAGTTTCAGTCTGGCCGTTGTACCATGCAGGGAAGTGCGGGACAAACAACCAGGGTTCAGCTCCCATACAAATTGTTAGTATTGTGAGCCCTAATCCAGTTAGGCCCAGACCAATTTGTAAACCAGCCTCCCTCCAAAGCCACCTCTCCAAAAAACCCTCCAAAAAGAATCAAACCAGCACCATTCTAACATAAAATATGAATAGAAACACTTATAAAAGCCTGCATAGAGTATCATGACAAGTACAGGTACACGGACTCAAACCGGCCCGCCTGGGCCAAGCCCAACCGCGCACTAACATCAAAACCTCCGCAACAACTCATAATTCTTCTATCAACAGTGTCATTTTTTCTCCAGTTAAGGCCGCATTTTGCCTTTGTCTTTTCTTTCTGATTGTTTTTGTTTGTCTACCACGTGAGGGTCTAATGCCTGACGTTCAGTTTGCGTATTTTTTGATAATTAACAACGAAAGTCCTGCAATTAATCTGTCAGTTGCCACTAAGCCCTGATCACAAAAAATCGCCCTGTTTCAGTTACAAAAAAAAAAAAGGAAATCTATCTTGTTTCTGTTCAATTCATATCAATTACTTTTGCTAATTCTTTTCTTGCTATTTAGCCATGACATTTCCCCCTGATTTGCAGCCGCAAAACGCGTTGCCTGTTAAGGGCTTAGACCCAACTGTGGTCACGTCCACCGCGTCACATCAGCACCGCCAGGAGCAGGAGTTATTGCTGCGCTTTACTGTTCCTGAACCGCCAGTTTCGACTAAGCAACTGAGTGTTGCAACTGAGAATGATGCGGAAGCTGCCACAATCCATCCAGAGAAGCCGAGAACGTTGTGGATGGGCGACCTCGACCCCTGGCTCGACGAGGACGCAATTGTCGACTTGTGGTGGCAAATATTGCACTGCCGTGTTAGTGTGAAATTGATTAGACCGAAGCTGGTGAAACATGAGTCTGGTTACGTGGGCCTTTCACATCTGGGCTATTGCTTTATAGAATTTGCTCTGTACGAGGATGCTCAACAGGCGTTGGCCCTCAATGGCCAATTGCTACCAGACATTGCAATGCCACTGCAAGCTAATTACCCTAATAACCCAGACAACCAGAAAAAGTACTTTCGGCTCAATTGGGCACTGGGTGCAACTTTAACTGCCCCTATTATTCACACTCCGGAATATTCTCTTTTTGTTGGTGATCTTAGTGCATCTACTACCGAGGCTCATTTGCTACTGTTCTTTCAGAAACTGTTCCCGAACTCGATTCGGACAGTTCGGGTTATGACGGACCCTGTTCTGGGAAAAAGCCGGTGTTTCGGGTTTGTTCGCTTTACAGAAGAACTGGAACGCCAGCGTGCGTTAACTGAAATGAATGGTGCTTGGTTTGGCGGCCGTCCATTACGTGTTGCGCTTGCAACGCCGAGAAATGCAGGTGGGCTCCGCCGTTCACCTGATCATCTTTCGCCCCTTGGTGGAGCTCCACAATTAATGATGCCACCACAGGATTATGTTTACAATCTGCCTATTCCTGGGCCTCCTCCTGTTCCACCATACGGATTCTATCCAATGGAAAAGCCGAATGATGGACCAAATGCCCCATACGGTGTGAATGTAACAGGTCAACCATTCCTGGATCCAACCAATACAACTGTATTCGTTGGAGGTCTTCGTCTGGAAGTGAGTGAGCAGACGCTCTATACACTTTTTAAACCATTTGGAACGATTCAACAGATCAAGATTCCTCCAGGGAAGAACTGTGGATTCCTTAAGTATAGTACACGAGAAGAGGCAGAGGAAGCTATTCAGGCAATGGAAGGATTTATTATTGGTGGTAACCGAGTGCGCTTGGGATGGGGCCGTGTCTCTCTCAGCAATAAGAAGTATCACCAACAGAGACACATGGCACAGATGGCACAGATGCACGCCGCTGCGGCCATGTCCATGGGTATGGACCCTGCAGCAGCGTTTGCTGCAGCAGGGTTCCCACCTTCTGGTGCACAACTCCCTCCCGGACTGCAACAGGGATTTGCACCAATTCCACTTGGCATGCGTCAAGTACCACCAGCAATGCAAAACATGCAAAGCATGCAGGGCATACCACCCTTTGCACCAATGGATGAGAAAAAAGGAGAGGGTAGCCCTGGATCAGCTCCACCTTCTGCTGGAGACTCAGAACCTTATTTCCCCAACTATCCAGGTCCTCAAGAGTCTCTTGGAACCATGTTTGAAGGACTTACATTAGAGGGAAAACCCATTCCACCAGGTTACCAACTGGGAATATTTGTACCATATCCAGGGTATGTTCCACCAGATTATCCATTTACACCTGCACATTCTCGAGGTGCTGAAACCCTGAGGACAGGGGAAATGGATCAGCCAATGGAAGGACCAAAAGATGCCGAGCAGACTAAGGAAGGAACAAAAATGAACGAGCAAAGCCAGCCAACGGAAGATCTGCATTCAGATAATGTACCTGAATCAGGACATGTTCCACAAGACAGGGTATCAAAATCAGGAGAAAGTATAACAAACGAAGACAATACTGACGTAACCAATGATGGGAAGTCCACTAAGACTACAGAAAGTTCTCTGACCAAACATAGTACTCAAGAGGAGACTTCACACACAGAAAACAAAAATCATGCTGAAGATGCAGCGCAAAATTGAGTATCACATGAAAGCAATATAGAATGAAGTGTGAGGAGAGTTGATTATCTTTTTGATGAATAGCAGCACTCAGATCGTGATCACAAATAGTTTTCACTGGACAGAGGCTCGTATATTAGAAGAGCAATGGCTAAGTGTAATAAAGATGTACACCATGGCTTATGAGCATGTCGATCGATCAGGAATAACATAGAGAAAAGTTGCCAGATACCATTTGCCTAGAGGTGGACTTGAGGACCAGAGAACCATAGCATGTCTAGATGTACCAGCATGTACCGGCGAATGTGCAAATGACCGAAGTTATATGCCCATTAGGGTCATTTTGGCATGCTTCTGTGAGTTGTTGGATATGCTTACACTTTATGGAGTATTATGGAGCTTAACAGACGTTTCTTCGCCCGTTGTTTCCTCTTCAACGATTAGAATCTTGAGTATGTTCTGCACATTTTGTTTCTGTTTTCTGTCACCACACCACTGAGTCTATCGCCTGTCGAACAAAACACTCAGCACATGTGCCATTCAAATAAACCCAATGGTAATACAAACACCTATCCCATACAACCGTAAACTCTACGCCTTACACTTCCATTCAACAGCATATTCATTAACACTAAACCAAACATTGTTACGTAACACAAACCTATCCGCAAAGAACTAAACCCATCTAAGATCTCTCTCCTCTCAACCTTCTAGCCAACTGGATATCCTTCTTTTGGATAGTGACTCTCTTGGCGTGGATAGCACACAAGTTAGTGTCTTCAAACAAGGAGACCAAGTAAGCTTCCACAGCTTCTTGCAAAGCTCCAATAGCAGAAGACTGGAATCTCAAGTCAGACTTGAAATCCTGAGCAATTTCTCTCACCAATCTCTGGAATGGCAACTTTCTAATCAAAAGCTCAGTAGACTTTTGGAATCTTCTGATTTCTCTCAAGGCAACGGTACCTGGCTTATATCTGTGAGGCTTTTTGACACCGCCGCTGACTGGGGCGGATTTTCTGGCGGCTTTCGACGCCAACTGCTTTCTTGGTGCTTTACCACCGGTCGACTTTCTTGCCGTTTGCTTTGTTCTAGCCATTTTTTATTTTGTTGTCGAAATAAAAAGAGTAGGAAATAGAAAAAAAATACTATGAATTCGCGAAGGGGGTTACGGGTGGCACCGGTGGCGAGCCGAGCAAATTCCCTCTATCAAAACCACATGACTGTATGATCGCAATCGCACTGAGAATTGCGGCTAGCATTGAAAGTGCGAAACTGACCAATCATATCGCGGGCTGAGGGGAACGGATATGAACGTGCGACACTGCGAAAAATACATGTTCTGTGGAGTTCGGACTGCGGAACACAATGGACGAGAAAACGAACATTATACAAGAGGTTTCTTTTTTCGGATGAAAGTGATATAGGGACATTGACAGTATGATATAACGTGACCTAATTATATGCTCAGTCTTTTTATGGAAGTTTATATGGACAGTAACGCCAAATGGCTTATCGCTGATACTGGCACATACATGCAGGACAAAAGTAGAAACAGCTTAGTCGATGAGATTAGATATGGGGAAAAGTACTATGAGCAGCGCTTCTGTCGACAACTCGACAGTAAATTTGCCAGAAGCCCAACAATCGCAAATCAAAAAAAAAAAAGAAACGGGAAAAGTCTATCGAAATCAGGAAAAACCAACTTCTCACACCTACACATACATTTCCCTGTCACGTGAGCTACACCACAGAATCATGATAATAACGTGTATGGATCCATACAATGCAAGTGATGCAAGCACCACAAAAATGAGGCAAAATAACTAGTATACAAGGCGCAGGCTCACTTTCTGTACCACAAGCGAGTGATTCTGGTCTTCATCATCTTCTTTTGTAATTGGAAAACACCGTACATCAACGCTTCGGCAGTTGGAGGACATCCTGGCACATAAATATCCACTGGAACAACACGATCACACCCTCTGACGACAGAGTACGAGTAATGGTAGTAGCCACCTCCGTTGGCACAGGATCCCATAGAAATAACCCATCTAGGGTCTGCCATTTGATCGTACACTTGTCTCAAAGCTGGAGCCATCTTGTTGGTCAAAGTACCAGCAACAATCATGATATCTGATTGACGAGGGGAAGCACGGAAAATGATACCCAATCTATCTTGATCGTATCTTGGGGTGGAGACATGCATCATCTCCACCGCACAACAGGCCAAACCGAAAGTCACAGGCCAGAAGGAGGACTTTCTTGCCCACATAGCAATGGCGTCCAAGGAGGTTAACGCGTAGTCAATGGGGGAGGAAGCGGTTTTTTGGGACATCAATGGAAAGTCGGTTTCCATTGGTCTTGGGGTCAAATCCTTTGCAGGAAGGCCAACTTGCTTAGAGGCGTAACGAACCGCAGCAAACGCGGAAGGCGACATGGTCAGGCGGGCGAGCGGTCTGGTCAAGCCAAGCATGGTGGATATGGTTTTTTTTTTTGCTATGGGTGGTTCATTTTTTCTTTTTTTCCTCTAAGCATATATTTGTGCGTGGTGATTGGATCGCACTCGGAGGTACTGATGTATGTTTAGTCACGTGCAGCCAATATTCCCATAGTAATGGAGGATGTATTGTCTTAGTGGCTGAAAGGTGTGTTTGATGTAGTACAAAGTTCTATATTTGATGTTTATTAATGCAATAGGCGTATTATATGATAACAATTGTTTGTGGTAAAAGAGAATTACTATTTTTCTATCATTAGCTAGACATCGAGTACCATCATCACGTCTAGAAATTGAAATGTTATCTTCACACCGATGGATTCTGTTATTGAAATCAGACAAAGCAGATTTAACGCCTTTGAGCTGCTTTGTTAACACTTGCAATGTAAAAGCTCTACCCCTGGAGGTTGAAATTAGATCGGCGCCGGCAGCCAGTAAATCCAGTAAATCCAGACTAAGAACCAGCAGAGGAGGAAAGAAAGATAAAAAAGAGTAATTCAACATGGACGCATATATCTCCCTCAACATGTGGAGATGGTCTGTCTCAATGCATCAGTTTTTGCACCCGTTCATTTTTCTAAGTCATCTCCTGGCCGATTCCAGCTCTATTGGATTGTATCTTCCAAGTAATCTTTGATCTTAGTCATAATCTCTTGACGAACTGAATCGGGCACCATTTCATCAGCTTTTGGCCGGATGTAGGCGTAGAGATCGTCGAATGTGAGTCCGTCTGGAGACTGTTCCAATTTTTCGTTTGCTGCTTGGGTGACTTTATCGAACCAACCTGCCTCGTATAACTGGAGCTTGAGTTGCTTGGAGATCACATCATAGTTCCCCAGGGACACCAAGTGGGTCTGAATTTTCGTTTTGATTTCTTCTAATTCGTCCGACATTACCCCTCGAAGTGTCAACAGCCAAAACCCGCAACAAATTCCTGTGCTTGGTCGCGCGAAAGCGAAACACAAAGCCGATACTTGAACTCACGGCGTGTGTATTGGGGTCTAGCTCATGTGCGACATTCCTCCCCACAAAAGATAATAGCACGAGCAATCTGGTCAACCTTCCCCTTTTTAACTATTGATAAGTTTCTTCTATCAGCTTGGATTAGTCGTTGGTCAGCTTATTCGATTAATCAGTACCATTTCTTAACTTCATCATTTCCAAGTTGCTTCCACGTATCGTCAGAACGCTTTGCACAATGAAGCCGTCGCCATATAAAGCAAAAGTATCCCAAATTGAGGAATTGACTCAAGGAAAATGGATCCAGACACGCAAGATCAATTATACTGACCCTGATGGTAGAGCTAGGGTATGGGAGATGGCTGTCCGTACTACGCGTACAGACACCACTGGTCTTGATGCCGTCAGTATTTTGGGCTTATTGAAGAACAAAACTGGACCTAAACATGTAGTGTTGGTCAAACAATTCCGCCCTCCATGCGAGAAGGTGGTGATTGAATTGCCCGCTGGACTTATTGATCCAAAGGAAAGTGTCCTTTCGACGGCTACTCGTGAATTGAAGGAAGAGACCGGTTTCCATGGAAAGGTAGTACTGCTGTCACATGACCAACTAGCACTTTTCTCTGACCCAGGTCTTACTAATGCTAACATGGCACTTGTGACGATTGCGATTGATGGTGAGGATCCCGAGAACAAGAATCCACAACCCGAGTTGGAGGATGGCGAGTACATTGAAGTTATAACATTGCCTTTGAAGGGTCTTTCTTCTGGATTGGTGGAATTATCCAAGAAAGAGGGCTGTGTTGTGGATGCACGTTTGTACCATTTGGCTGTTGGCCTTGACTTGGCCCGCGAACTCACAGATTAAGTGCTTACACCAAACCTGAGAAGTTGGCTATAGTCAGACAAAGAGATGGGCGGGTATGTTACCGCAACTAACAGCTATTGTTTTTTTCTTGCTGCTCACTTTTCATCTCGTTGGAATTTCAAGTAAAAGTGACTGAATTGGAACAGAGAAGCTTTAAAAGCATTGAATACCTTAATGAAATAATTGCAATATGTAATCGAATTAGGGGATCCAAGGACTTAAATACTTTGAATTTGCGCTTCAGTACCCCGTAAGTACAAGGCTGCAACTTATAAGGAGCGCAATCTCTGAAATTAATCTCCGAGATGTCGTTTTGTGTTTCGCTGTGATTCTTGTGCATTGTGCTCGCCCCAGTTTGCAGCATTATAATTGCAGGAAATATGCGCACTCTGCAGAACGCACCGTTGATTGTTCCCCAGATTCACCACCTCCGTTCCTCATGCCATCAACTGACACATGCGCTCTCTGCTTAGGAGGACCCGCTGACATACCCCCATTTGCTTCTCTTGCAGATGCGCGCGACTTCGTTTCTCCTTGTTCTACGTGCTCACTAGTGGTGCACCGCAAATGCCTTTTGGATTGGTTCAACTCGCTACCCCCTGAGAAAATCACCCGTTCATCAGCAGAGCGAAGTGGCGATACAATTGCCAATTACGACGATGTGAATCCTAGAGAATCCGGCCAGATAGTGGAAATCGCTGAAGAAGAAGGTGCAGCCGAAGCACAGGCATCTTCGCCAGCGCAAGGCGAAACGCAAGGCGAAACGCAAGACGAAGCGCAGACACCACAGGCACAACTCACAGACTTTCTGTCCAACTTCCTCCTGCAACTCTTGCTGCGCGAAGACGGCAACCCCCACTTTGATTTCACCATCCAATCTAACTGGGCCCAAGTACTGGGCCTCGTCTCCCGCGATCGTGTCGCCACTTTTGACAACGACATGGCGATCATCCTCTCCACCCCCTGCCCCCAATGTAAACAGCCACTCTACTTCCGCACACAACAGCTACAGTTGTTGTCGTTTGTCACTTTTGCGCGCCAGTACGTGGTGGACTTGGCGCAATACTCGGGCGTATTCCTCGGTCTTGTCGGAGCCGCCTCAGGCGTCGTCACCCTCTCGTACGTCAGCTTGTTCCGCCTAGGCGCCGGAATGCTCGACGCCTTAGTTCCGCCCCTGCTTCGGACACCGCTCTTGCGCCGCGTCAGCTCGCCCTCCTCCCGCCTGTTTCTCTCGGCCATCACCGCCGCCCCGTCTGTCCCATGGGACACCGCCACCCAGCACTTCGTGGTGATGCTACCCATCGTGCTACACCAGGTCCGCATGCCGCTGGTCCTCTCGTGCGTGTTCGCCTCCAATTTCCGTGACGCCCTCAGAAACGCCGTCACCGAGGCCTGGCTCTGCAATTATCTTTCGACCCTCGGAAGCAACATTCTTTTGAACGAACTCTGGTTGAACCTCGGACCCGCTGCTGCAATCTTGGTCCCTTCAAAGGAAACTTTGCGCCGCCTCGTCCCCGCTCTCCGCCGCGCTGTTCCGACGCTTCGTGCTGCCATTAGAACCTTGTTCCGCTCCATTGATTGGTGGGACCCGAAGGTGGTGGTGGGCGCCATGATCCCCGTCCGTTGGTGCTACCATGCGATTTTCCGCCTCACTTTTAACCGCTGGCATTTTGATGTTGCCCAAAGGACGCGTCCCCACGACATTGCCAACACCATCAGTGAAAATGATATGGATGCGCTTCAGACTTACGACATGGAGAAGAACGAGCTTGTCTCTCGGCTTCACAAGATGATGTCGTCAGAGAGAAAGTCTCTGTTGTCAGGCGGCTGGTGGTGCAGGGCGCAAGGCGTGGCACGTTCATCGTGGCTGGTGGTGGCTGATGGCTCTGTGTGGAAATACTTACGGTCTACTGTGGCACTGAATCTTATCAAAATGAAGGCGTGCATTCTTCACGATTACTCTACTTCCTTCCTATACAATCTGGCCCTTATTACTGCGTTCACAACCGTCCTATGGCCGTTTTTGGCGGCTGACGCTGGAAAAGTGGTGTTCAGCATTCTCCGTGCCCGAAAATTGTTTCGAGAAGTACCAAAGGACAAGTTACTCTTTGTTTGCAACATGGTTGGCTTGGTGGCCATTGCTCTTATAAAGGACGTGGGTAACTGCTACTTGAGTGCACTAAAAGCACGCCAATTGTCGTCCATGTCTATACTCTACAATCTGGCCACATCTTCCACGCGAAAAGATTCATCCAATGCAAACGCCAGGAGCAGCATTAGAATACCAGGTCTATACGTACATGTCGAATAAGGACAAATATTCCAATAGCAATAATACACAGGATGCACTTTCCCAAGCCTAATCATCATCGTAATTCTCATCTTCTTCTACCTTACGCAAAGGTGGCTCCACCAGCTCTGTCGGCTTATCGTCCTCATCATCTTCTTCGTCGTCATATCTAGTTGCATCTTTTGAAGGTTCATCAGCAGGTTTTGTCTCGGTCTCAGTGACAGAAACATTACTACCGCCTGATGCACTACCTGTACCTGTAACAGCCTCAGTTAAAATAGGCGGGACTAATGACGCAGGTGCAGACTCTGCCCCGCCGTTAACAGGAACAGAAGCTGGTGCAACTGGAGATGGGCCTGATGCCGGAGACTGCACAGGAGCAGAAGATACAGCCTGCACAGAGGCTGCCTGAACAGATGGAGTCCCTGTCGAAGCCGTTGTGGCAGTACCGGCCCCAGGAAGACTCAGAGCAGTCGCAACTGCAGGCGTTGCTGTGCCAACAGGCGTGGTGGACACAGCAGGAGTCACTGACTCACTCAGTGGCGCAGCCGGGGCCACGCTGCGTTCTGCAGCTGGATCCAGCTGGACAGACACAGGGGTGTTTAAGTTCGGAGTTTGCTTCTTGGCCAACTTGGTGTCTGATTTATCTTCCAAGTCATGCTTCGTTGAACCATTGGTGCCAGGTTCCGATTTTACTTCAGTAGAATTAGTAGCAGCGGGCGATTTGACAGTACGTTGTTCAGGTACAGAATGTACAGGAGACGCCAGATGTGACGCACTTTTAACAGAAGCCGGTTGCACTGGCGGTTGCTGTGGACTTGGAACCTGAACAGGTTTTGTAACTTGTGTAACAGGTGGTTGTGGTGTGGGAGGTTTGGCACTAATCGGAGGTGGATGTGGATGATCACGCGACAATGGTGGTGATTGGTATTGCAGTGGTGCTAATTGGGGTGGTGCCTGGCCTGGATGTGGAGGCTGCTGGTGTAGAGGTTGGTGGTGGTACGCAGATGGGTGCGGTTGGAGCTGTGGAGGGAGAGCATGTTGCTGTTGTGGCTGTTGTTGTTGCTGCTGTTGCTGCTGTTGCTGCGGAACAGCAGGCTGAGACTGCTGCTGTGGCTGTTGTTGTTGTTGCGGACTCTGCGTGCTTTCTAACACCATACCTTGAGGCAAGCGTGGTTGTTGCGACACTGGAGGTGGTTGAGGAGGATGGGTATTTCCATCTTGTTGGTACTTGATAAGTTGGTCCAACCGTGCTTTAATGTGAGGGTTGCCTGGATCCAAGCGTTCTGCCTGGCGGTATGCATCTAAAGCGTCCGAGATCTGGTTGTTGCATGTTTCATACAACGTACCCAAATCATACCATACCTCTGAAATATAAGGATTCAATCGTATGGCACGAGTATAAGCATCCAAAGCATCACGGTATTGAGAAATTTGGTAGTAAAGAACACCAATCAGGCACCAAAAGGTAGGGTTACGCGAGTCTCTGTTCACTGCTTGTTGAAATGCTTCGTATGCAGCATTAAAATCTCCACGGATCATGTGGACACGACCCAAGTAGTACCACGAATGAGCGTCTGAAGGATCTATTTCGATACTTTGAGAAAGATATTTGAGAGCCACGTTCAAATCTTGTTGGAATGGAGCCTGCAGTCCATTTTGACCAGCCTGGCCGTTCTGAGCTGGCTCAGCTTGCGAGTACAAACATCCCAATTGCTGTAATACTTTCGCGTGGTTTGGATTAACCTCTAGCACCTTTTCGTATGCCTCTTTAGCGGCATTCCAATTTTTCTGTTGTTCAAGCACCAGTCCAATTTGGAACCACACATCAGGTTGAGTCAACGGGAGAGGAGGGTTGAATAAGATATATTGGAAGCATTCCAAAGCGCTGGTAAGTTTTCCCTGATGCTTATAAATTATGCCCAATCTGAAGTAAATTTCGTTGGACTTGTCAAAATTAGGGTCCAAATCCAATACTCGGACAAACGCCTCTTCGGCATACTCCAAAGATCCATAACGATCATACAAGATACCAATACCATGCCATAATTTGGGCACGTTCGGGTTATTCAAATAGTAAAGTGCCCGTTGATAAGCAGCATAAGCACGCTGTAAGTCGTCCATCATTAGGTAACAATGTCCCAAGAGGCCCCAGGTATCACCATTTTCGGGATTAAAATTCAAAGCTTGTTCGTAGAGCTCTGCGGCTTTCAAGAAGTGATCACGCGAACGGTAAATGTTGGCTAAACGAGTCAAAGCGTCCGGGTTGTTAGGACTATGTCTGAGCGCCGCATCGTACAGCAGTGTAGCCTTTTCCAAGTCTCCTAACGACTCTGCCAATGATCCAATAGCGAGCCACGTGGCACTAGTGGTTTCAAACAAAACAGACAGGCGGTCGCCTGGGACAATTTGTGTCTGGGCGAGAGCTTGTGCCTGAGCCTGGGCTTGTGCCTGAGCCTGGGCTTGAACACGAGCTTGCGCTTGCGCATGAACTTGAGCTTGAGGATGAGGCATGATGTGCATCTGATGTTGGAGAGGAAGTGCCGTGGGTGCGGGGTTGATGCCGTTTGGCTGTTTCATCGCCATCTGCACAGGCATTGACATTTTTGTTGTGATATTTTTAGTTCTTCGGATTCACCAACTACGCAGTTGTTGTAAGTAGATTTTGGCTGCAAAATATATATCAAGATTCTTTTCAAAGGCACCACGAATATTTGGAAAACGTCAGAGGATGTTTGTGCCGGGTGGCTTTTGTGACGTTTCTGAGAATTTAGAGTTTATGTCGCCCGTCGGGAGGTGTGGGTGTTCAGAGTGTGGAGGTAATTTATTTGATATCTCTGAATTCTGCTTGGGGAATAACGCAGCACAAGCCTTTGGAAATAATCTAGCACTAAATTGTGGAGTGGAAGAAAAGTTGCGACAAAGAAAAAGAAACCGAATGTGATGTAAGAGTGCCGCGAGGAAAATGGCGGAACAAAAACATTTCCCAGTCGAAATGGCCTGCAGTTGAGCATGCAAAATACGACGCATCTACGAAAATTCAAAATCTCGCGGGCTTTGGATAAAGTGGGGAGGGGGCGAGCCAAGCCTATTGACACCATAATACACATTAATTCACAAAGTGTACAGCGCAAAGAGTATATCATTTTATTGTGGCTTTTGTTAGTTTTCGGGGTCATTCCCACGGTACCTTGTGTACCTCTAGGTATCCACTTTGTCTTTCATATGCCAATGAAGTAAACGTAATCCTATCATAATCACATCTAAAATTACAATCTGTGAAAGAGGCAATTTGATTCTCCAGACACAACATTCTAAATGTTGATAAATACAATAGAAACGGGAAATTTTCTTCCTGTCGGATTTGTATTGTCCCTTCGCTCGTTGTTGCGTCACACCTGTCAAGTTAGCGCCCATTCCATCACATTATCCCTGTATGTAGTCAAGATAGTGTATATGTGCCAGAAGGAGAACAGTTTAAGCGAACGACAGATCATCAGACGCGTATTGTGACACAAAGTCCGTAAAACAGATAAGATTACAAACTCTCATAGAGATCAAATCCTGGGGCAGAAGGCGTCTACTTATAGTAAAGGGTTCAATGTCGCAAACAACGTGTCTAATATTGCCCAACAACTAAACTGTAGGTGGCGCATATTGCACACCCCATGATGAGACACCCCATGATGAGACACCCCATATCGAGACACCCCATAATGCGTCACCCCATTATGCGTCACCCCAACCGCATTGGGACATGAGGATGCCAGGGCGTCTGAGTTTCTTTAGCCTGCAAAGAAATCGGTTTGTACAGGAGTGGAATCTTGCAGCAACACATTCCGGTAAGAGAGACTTGGGTCTGTAGAACGAAAAAAAGAAATAAAAAAACTAGGAACAATGGTATATCTAAACCACTATACCTCCTAACAATGCTTATAACATAAGGTCAATAAAATAAAAATTAAAATTGCATTATGTAAATCGTGCAGAAAATTCAGAAGTTTAACGATAATTCACTGTGGGCCCTTGAACGAGGAGTTAAAGCCAAGAAGTTGGTTAATACCTTTGATCCAGTCATTTTCGGTATTAGCAACACAAAAGAGACCCTTCATCAACTCGGTATTATCATTAGGCGGGTAATGATATCCGGGCTCGATATAACGATCAAACTCTTCCCGACTGCGCAAAGATCCTGGAGGCTGATGTTTTCCGGGAATGAAAATAGTACCATTTTCATTAACCACGTGAATTTCGTCACCTGGCGTAAGATCCTGCTGAGGAATCCCATCAATGTTCAATTTAATCAGAGCATTCCGGTTGGTGTCAGAAAGCTTGATCATCACATGTGAAGTGCTAGGTAACATAACCGGACGGAATGACAATGACCTAGGGCATACCGGGGTTAATAATATGCATGGCACGAGTGGATGCGTGATAGAACCTCCAGCTGACAAAGAATAGGCAGTAGATCCTGTAGGCGTTGCCAATACAATGCCGTCAGCAGTGGTTGTGGTGAAAAACTCACTGTCGATGTAAATATCAAGCAGGATAAGATTAGGCTGTGAGCCTCTGTGCAAAACGATATCGTTCATAGCATGAAGCATCAGCCCGCCGTGGTGTTGCTTATAGTGAGCAACCTCATATTCAAAGATTGCTGGCGGCTTGCTCTTTGTATGGGAACGGACGACGTGGCACTCTAAGCGGGTCCGATGCAAAGCCTTGGAGCGAGATTCAAACACGCTTCGAAATGCCTCTTTGTAGAAGCCAAAATCAAACGGAAGTAGGAACCCCAACGTACCCATAGCAAAACTAAGCACGGGCGGTACAATGCTATTAGAAAACGCCGAAACAGCTCTCAAAGTAGTTCCATCGCCTCCAAGGGTCACTATCAAATCTGTCTTGGGCACAATATCCGCAACCTGTCCCGTATATACTGTGAGGATGTCACCCGTAGCATTTTCTTCAGAAAGCTCAACAGCAAGCTCTTCAGCAACATCCTGTGATACAATGACATTGAGGGCAGGATATTCTGCGTGGATGTGGCGAATAAATTCAACCATGGCAGCCATTGCCCTCTCGTTCCACGGTTTTTTGACAAGATACAAATTTTGCAACGGTGTTCGCCACACAATATTGTGAAGCTTCAGGTGGGGCGAGCCAACATATTCCGGGACTATTCTGTTGTCCAACTTAGTGCACAGTTGGATTCTCACGTCGGTTTCTTTGGGCATCAGAGGACCTTTTGTTGAGCCAAGCGAACTCTCTGACCTGGCTGACAAACTCTCATTGGCAGGCTGCCCTTCCGTATTTATAGCCTGTTCTTCAGTTTTGGCAGCCTGTCCTTCTGTATTGACAGTGTGTCTTTTTGCAGCTCCCCGTTCCGCCAAGTTTCCAACAGAATGTGTTGCCAACTGCCTGGCGGCTACTCCGTCGCCCTGTTTCTGAACGTAATTCGACTTCTTTATCTCTGTGTCTGCAGTTTCGTTCCAGCCAGGAAGAGCTGCCCTATTCAGCTGGCGTTCTCTTCCTTCCGTTTCGGTGGAACCGTTGGCTGGCAGGCCATGCGCATTGGGCTCGCCCGTCCTTCTGTACTGCTCAGCTACTGAACGATCTGCCTCTCGTTCCCTTTTGGGAATGCAGCAAAAGCTTCTTGATAAATTCTGTACTCGGCGGTAGCCCACCAAGCCGGTGCGGGCCCATTGTATCATGTGCCGTTGACCTGTCATGAAGAGTGATGTGGTGATATAAACCTGCATGAGTCATCTGGGGTATGGTGTGTACATCACCAGATTTTTAGAGGCGGCGTTTAGAATCGACAGCAATGAGAAAAGTGGGGGAAACTTACATACGGGCATAGGGAGTGAAGACAGATTACCAAAGAACGTAGCATATTTTGCTCCGATGCAGATTTGTATGTTCACATAAGCCGCCGGGGTACATAAACCAAGACGGAGACAAATGACTACCTGAGTCACGTCACCACCGAAAGGTAAGGACCGGAGATACGGAGCGAACCGTAGCTGTGGAAGTTATCTAATTGGGGGAAACCAAAGTGTGGAGCTAGATGTTTCTGTATGTGCTCAAGGAGCTTCTACAAGCACGATTTTTGTAAGAAACAAGAAAGAAACAGATGGAAAACGCTTTTATGGCTCTCGGAGATCGTGCTACATCTTGGAGAAAGAGACAATTCGTTACTTGTTGAATTGAGAACGTCATTTCATTGGCGCCAGTAAAGCAGACGCATGATTGATCACATTCATTGTTGTCGAGAGACAGTTGGCGTGATTCAACGGTATGACTTGTTGAGATTGTGAAGGCATTTCTTAGAAGAAGAGCTCGAGATAAGAATTTTGCAAGAGCAGCAAGCAGGTCTTTGCACGAATTCTCAAGATGGGGATAGTTGATGGGAGGAGTCGGTGAGTTCAAGGAATCGGTAGAAATCGGGGAATCGGTAGAAATCGAGGAGTCGGTGTGTTCAAGGAATCGGTAGAAATCGGGGAGTCGGTGTGTTCAAGGAATCGGTAGAAATCGGGGAGTCGGTGTGTTCAAGGAGTCGGTGAGTTCAAGGAGTCGGTGAGTTCAAGGAATCGGTAGAAACCAAGGGGTCAATGAGTTCAATGGGTCGGTACAAATCAAGGGGTCGGTGAGTTCAATGGGTCGGTTGGGTTTCCTTTTCAATTGACTGGTTTGGACTGCCAGATGGTCATTCTTCTGCGCTACACTTGACTCTATTCTCCTGAAACGGTCTCCTATTCTGTACCAGTCTCAGTGGCTGGTGGATTGTTGGAAGAGAACTCAAAGCAACGACTTATTCATTACCCTTATGCTGGCGCTACAAAGCGACGAACCAATGAACGAACGCCGTCAATGTGTTGCGACACCTTTGGTTTTGTTTCGTTGTTTCAAACAGAGGCTATCCTCTACTAAACATAATGTCAATGACTCCTCTCTGTGCGGCTTGATTATGAACCCAATGTGCTTCGCTATTATGATTGGGCTAGCTTGTCTCCCACTTCCTTGAGGCACTGCTTTCCTCTCTTGTTACGATGAGATGGTCCGTATCCATCTTAGCACATAGTACTATGCTGTGCTACTCTGCTGAGTCGGCTTGATGAGCTTGTCTTACATAAGAGTTGAAGTGCCAAAACGAATTCTGGATTATTTCCGGATTAGCTTCTCCTATACTGTTTTCTCCTCATGCGTTCAAACACTTCGCTGAGAATTTTACACTCTAACATGCCAATTTCGCATACCATACTCATACTCTCTACATCATATTATCCATTCTTGATTGTCTTTTCTGTCAGGCCGCTGTCTACAGCGCCTCTTTATTCAAGTTATCAATTTCTTGCATTTCGGCGTCAGTCAATTCAGGCTGAGCTGAGCCAATATGCTTTTCGCCTGCGTCACGAGCGTCGTCGTCATAAAACTCATTTTCGGGCACAATCATCTCATCCCGCGCTTGCTGAGACCCTCCTTTCGTATCAATCGCTGCTGGTGTGTCTTCCTCTTCGTCTCCCAAATCCTCTGGATCACGTGGAACATCTTGCATCTGTACCAGCGGAGCATGCTTGGTGTTTTCCAAGTTGGCGACAATGTTGGTCAAGATTTTGTTCATGAATTCTGGAGCATTGGCGTTGTACATATTGGAGGGGCGAACGTCAAGCTTGTAATCCGGGCCGTAGTACTCGTAGTACTCATTGTAAGGCAATTCATCTGGCAACACAACCTCGTTAAGCAAGCCAGATTCGAAAGCCCACGTACGCGCTACATTTCTCATAGTGTAACCTCCACCTCCAACAACCATCATTGGAACTCCAAACGACTTGACAAAATTGATACAGTTGGCGTGTCCTCGCATGGACAAGTTAAAGCATCCCAATCGGTCTCCACTTAACGAGTCTCCACCACATTGTAACACGATTGCCAGCGGCTGGTACCACTCCATAATTTTGGTAATCACCGGCTCGAAAATCGACTTGTAAGTGGCGTCGTCAATACCATCACGTAATGGGACGTTCACCGAGTGGTATTTACCCTTTCCTACACCGATATCACGCAATTCTCCTGTTCCGGGAAAAAACTCTCCATACTTATGGAACAGGCATGTCATGACTCTGTCGGTGGTGTAAAAAGCCTCCTCTACACCATCACCATGATGCACATCGATATCAATGTACAACACACGAGGATGGTACCGCAACAACTCGATAATACCCAACACAATATCGTTCAAATAACAGAACCCCAGCGCTTCGGATTTTTTGGCATGATGCAATCCTCCGGCGTAGTTGATGGCGATGTCACACTTTCCACGGTTCAACCGTGCTGCACCCTCCATACTACCTCCACCCGAGATTCCACAGTATTCAAAAAGACCATCAAAAACGGGACAGTCATCACCCACATTGAACTTGATTTGCTCCTTCGCAAACATGTCTAAATTATCTGGCAGCACACGGCTCAAAAAGTCTATGTACTCGTCAGTATGGAACTGGCACATCTCTTGCTTAGTGGCTGGCTTTGCCCGGTAAATCTCCATTTTTTTATAGAGACCATAGTTCATGATGAGTGAGTGCGCCATTCTTATTCTATGCGGTTTCATCGGGTGGCCTGCGCCGTAAGCGTAGTTTCCCACGTCTGCATCGTAAAAGTACGCCACCCTCTTTTTCTTGCTTGGGTCCACCTTTAGCTCGTCGAAGGGTAACTGGGTGTACATGAAGAAGGAGTAGTTGGTATTGTGGGCGATAGCGGCGTGCACACAGTTCTAGGTGTATGTCGCGAAGGACGGTGATGTGACAGAGGTGCTAGGAAATGTCGTATCCATAGAGAAACGTCCAGAAACGCTGTGGATTGGATCTGTGGGTCGATTGATTTCTGGAGTATTAGTAGTATGGGATGGGTACCGTAGTAACGTGACTTACCTATGGACTTAACTATGGAAGTGTGGATTACTTTGGAACTACTTGAGTAACTAGGGAAATCACCTGAGGTTAGGGAGGGAATCACTCGAGAATAGGAGGGAATCATTTAAGAATAGGAGGGAATCACTCGAGAATAGGAGGGAATCACCTAAGAATAGGAGGGAATTACTTGAGTTTTACTTCAGCATTACTATAAGAAACGTCGCGTACATTTAGGTGTATATTGACCGCCAAAACAGTTTCAACATATAGACTACGCTTGAGCCATCTCTCTGTGGTAATCTCTGGGGTGCTATATCTGTGGTAGTGTCTGTGGTAGTGTCTGTGGTACTGTCTGTGGTAATTCCTGGGGTGATATCTGTGGTAGTGCCTCTGGTAATGTCTGTGGTAATCTCTTTTCTTTGGGAAATATATCTTTTAATAAGGTTGTAGGAACAGCAGGGTCGTCCATGACAAATGACATGAAAGATGTTCGTTGGTGATATTCCCATAGAACCTAGCATGCAGAACAGAAAGTACTTGTCAATAAAGAGGTGACTGAATCAAAAAGACGCTCCTACCATAGTTATAGTTAAACCTATGGTTATCCACGTCTTTCTTTCTAACATTTCAGGAATTAAATCATAGCAAAGCTTCCTAGAAAGTGACCTGACATGGGTTGCAACGTTAGATTCTTCAGAGACCCATCAATGCCATTCAAACAGTGTATGATCCTCTATTCCATTTTCTCGAGCCTCTTCTTCAAAATGTTCCTGGATTTGAGCCTGAAAATTGCATGAGGTGCCACTTGAGCGAGAACAAAGGCGCCCTCCGCAGTTCCTACTTCTTTGGAGAACCATCATAAGTGCTCCCTCCCTTCTTGGAAATGCTTCCCAACCGAGGAGAATGCAACCGGGGAAAAATGAATTCAATTCCTCCTTATTTTCTCTTCATCAAAATCAAGAAAAGTGACAAAGTGACAGCTTTTGCAAAGACGCGCATCTAAGTATGTCAGCGTCCAGTCTTCGTATGAGCTTTTCTGGTTGACTTCTCCTTTTGACTCAATAAAGGAATCGAAGCAGTAATAAACGCAGAGAAGACCCTGCAGTTTTCATTGCCAGAGTTTTGATTCGTGACACCATGTATTCTCCGTCTAAACCATGTATTCTTCGGCTAAAGTCCTCTCATACGGTCACGGTATTCTGCCAATTGAGCGGATAGTTGCTTTTGAATCTTAGCATGATGGCAATACTGCGCGTATGCATCCTCGTCAACTTCAAAATTCACACCATTATTGAACAGGCCAACCAAGTTGCGGCTCGTCAGAGTGATCGGTAAAACCCACTGCACCCACAGTTCGCCCATAGTAGCACGCCAGTTACGGCTCGGTCCCAAGTCGTATAAATGGCGCGTACGACGCTTGCGGCCATCTGCATCAAATTCGTACACTCCTTTATCCACAATCTGTCCATAATCCTGAAATTCGATGGTGGTGATGTTACGGAATACCATCCATAAAGTGAACCCAGTAAAGCACCCCACAGCGAAGAAAAATGCAAGTGAAATAACAAATAAAAAGACCAAATTAAGCGAGAGATACGTGTTGTCGCTGTACTCCTCATCCACAATAAACTTGATAAGCGGAGATCCTGAAATAAACAAACACAACCCACAGTATATTGTCAAGTACACTAGCGTCTGCACGAAAAACTTTTGGTTGTAAAAACCAATGCAACATGCAAACCATGGACAATGATGGTCCATGCGAAGAAAGCACTGATTACATGTGGAGCAATGGTGGCAACGATCAGGTTTCCACACATGACACGTAGAGCACCAGCGGTATGCGGGCGTATTGTTCTTGAATGTATGACTTGTGAAATACTCCACAGGCGGCAGTCGGCTTGTGACCGAGCCTGTTGACGCGTTGCCATCACTGCCACTTGAACAGCCACCTGGGCTTTCTGGTCCAACCGAGTCTTCCAGGCCATATGAGATCGAGTCATATGGTCCACTTGCAGCCTGTGGCTGTCCCCGAAGCTCAGGAAAGTCTGTCGGCAGTCCAGGGCCAACGTATATGACTTTGAAGTATGCATACATACTGAGAGCAAAAATCGCCCATAAAAATGCCAGCATTAGCCTTCTGTACCAAGTATTAGTATCTTGGGCCAACTGATACAAAGCCGCCCATAGCGACCACGTCATGAGCGACAGCACTAGCGCTTTGGGGAAAAGACGCAGAAACCAGTTGCAAAAGCTGTAGAGGCGGATACACGAGCAACGATGGATCCACATGACAGAAGGTTGGCCAATAAGCATGCGGGACGCCGAATTCAGTACGTCAAACTTCACTGAAGTCAGTTACCTGCTGAGTCGAGAAGGAACCGCTGATAAGTTGATAGACCATTTTACGGACATGGAATGCTAGTTATGAGTGCTATCTGCAGGACAATAGTGATGACAATAAAGGAATGTGTGTCGAAATTAGATTGACTACTGTCGGATATGACACATGAATGTTGATAATGGCTACGTTTGCATATTAATCAGCTGTACAAACAACGCAGAATGACCCGCTTAGGTTACGTAAATTGCAAAGCAAGTTATTGCTTGCCTGCATATAACGGATCAGATAAGACAGTACTAAGAAAGAATACAGATGGAAGGACAGATAAAAAAGCAAGTAAATAGAAGAATATCAAAGACGTCGGTATGGGTAACCAGATGATTTGCCAAATACATCGTAGTGCATATGGAGAAGTTTCTATGCATATCTATAAGTCTATGTGAATATTTCAGTGAGAGTGGTTGTCTCTGTCTATTCCTTCTTTGTCTTCTTTGGTTGGAATTTCATCCATGACTCCAATCCGATACCTCCAAACACCAAGAGCACTCCCAACCATTGTATAGGAGACAACAGATGGCCAAACAAAACAACACTGAGAATCATGGATATCATTTTTCTGGTGACGGTTGCCGTGACCAAAATCAACGAGTCAAAATGTTCCAAGATCACAAATACAAACACCTGGCCAATTGCTCCAAAGGCTGCAAATGCAGTTATGTCAGTCAATGCTCTTGGGTGACGCTGAATGAACAGAAGTGTGGCAGTCGCTTCAGCCCGCTGGAAGATCATAAGGTAAGCCGTGGTCAACACAAAAACAAAGCAATTAAGGACACACATCAACACAGCGCCGGTCATTTTGGGACCGCGTTTCCGCAGGCGAAACATCTGATCTTGTGTTGAGTTGGTGAACCCGTCGAGGATCATCGACGCTAACAACTGGGCCAACCCCAAAACAGAGTTACCGTCGTGCAGTGCTGCTTTTTTGGATGCTGGTGCCGCCATTGTAAACATCACCACACCTGCTGTAACTAAAGCAGCCACGGCGTATTTGTACGGAGGGAATTTCGTCCGGTATAAGAGGAAATGAACCAACATGACCGGGAGCAACTTGCAAGATTTGGCTAGAAGAAACGCCACATAGTCCACGTGTTTAAGCGATTGGTAACCCAACGGAGATGAGATACTGGACGTGATGGCAATCACGCTGAAGTAGTAAATGTAAGACCGGCGGTTAGGCCCGTCAAAGATCGAGAATGGGTTTTGGCGGTGTGCCACTAGCGAGTAAACAAAACCAACAAAAGCTGCAAAAAGAGCCTGTACGGCATTGACAACGAGAGGTGCCTTGAAGTATTCAGCGCCGCCTGGCCCAGCGTAAGGCTTCGTGTTGATTCTTTCTTGAAGAAGCGACCAAGACAAAAACAGGGCGTAGAGCCCAAGAACACAACCGAGTAGTAGGAAGACTTTTGATTCCTTCATCGAACAAGAAAGTGTTCACCAAATAAATATAAAAAAAAAAAGAATTAGTCCACAATTATGGACTTCAGTTGTGATTTGGATCGGGAAGAAAGTGACAGATCAATAGGTAATTGACACATAAGTAAAGAAAATGCGGCTGAAGAGCGCGCGTCGCCTCGGCACCTCGGCAGTTAGAGGAACCGAAGAAAGAGATACAGAGAATGTGGAAAAAATTTGAGTGAAATGGTTAACAAATGACAAAGCCATGTTATTTACATATTTGTGCATACTCTTTCTTCAGTTCGGCGTACTTTCTCATTTCTTCTTCCCATACTAATAGCTGATGTCGCACACCTATCTTCATTGGAACGCACACTTATCTACAATGGATTGATGTCTACTAGTACTTTATCATAACGGTCTCTCTTTATTATGATACATTGGATGAACGGAATTCATTAGTCAACGATTGAATTAAAAGTGGGCAAAACCATTATACAAGCTCTTTTTGTCAGAATTCGCAATTGCCCATCAGTCTTTATTCTCTGTCACTTTTCTCCATTCACACACCTTCTGAATCACAAGACTAACGACCAAAAAGACCAAAGAATCCGCTCTTCTTCTTGTCTTGCTCACCCGTGGCAGCAGCAGGGTTAGACTGCGTTTTAGGAGCGTCATTGCTGGAGTAGTTAATGTAATTGTATGCAATGTCAAACAACACTGCTTTACTCAACACTGGCGTGAGCTTTCCTCTTTCCGCAACATTCATGATTTGGGTCAAACTCTTGCTGGACCAAGGGAACCGGTAAATGTTTTCCGACACAAGGGCGGTGGCAGGGCCCTGGTGGTCATGGGCGTACTGTGCCAAAGTGTGAACTTTCTTCAAGCGCCGAGACACCGCTTGTGCAAGCTTTTGGGCATGCGTATTGCTCGTCACATTGTATGGAAACTCCTCAACTTTGTAGTGAGCGTCATCTGAGGCAAATGTACGTTCTAAGTGAAGAAGAATCAGTAACGCCTCAGGAAACTTACCAACAAGAGCATACGAATCAGCAACGACCAACCCCTTTTGAGTAGCAAAGTACTTGCTCATAACCTCCAAAGACTCGAACAAATCTTCATCATTATAGACACCAGGCAAATCTTTAAGATCTTCCACAATAGACACCATAGAGTCATACAAGCGCAAAATGTCCTTGTGTGCACGAAGACGTTTCGTAGCACTGACAGACAGAATCTGCAACTGGTCTATAAGGAGCAGCTCACGCTTCAACTTGGTGAAAAGCATATTGTACTTAAGATAGGTCAAAAGAATGGCACCATCTTGCACTTTTTCTGGGTCGTCTTCGTCGGCGTTTTTAGCCAAATCTGCCGAGTGAAGCTCCACCAACGCCAGCCATTGTGCATACAAGCCATCATAGTCGTCACTTTCAGAATACAGCTCCCATGAAACTTGGCGTAATCTTTGAACTCTCGCTGCCAATTCATCATTGTAAATATGGGCTTCATGGTCGCGCCACGTGACTGTCCGATTCACCACTTGAGTAGTTGGTTTTTCAGCCAACGACCCGTCCACACCGACCAAGAGGTCCCAAAGTGGCGCTAAGTACGGCAATGTTCCGTCACGTGCGTGTATCCTAGAAATAGACTTCAAGTCTGTTGTGTCGTCAGAACTTTCCTGAGACACAGCCAATGCCAAAGAGGGATTGACCAAGGTATCGAGTAATTCCTCAATCAACGTGTTATCGAATTGAGCATCATCTTCTTTTGTGGCGGGCTGGTCCATCAACAATTCCAAGCCACAACGGGCTAAGGAGACAGCGTAACGGGCGTCTGTCCAGTGCTTCTTATTGGTGGCATAGAAGCCATGGGTAAGCGCAGCATACACGTAAAGTTCAATTTTTTTGATTGTTGATGACTCGTTCTTAGCAACCTCAAGGAGACGTTTACATGTGCTCACAGCCTTCTTCAATTTGCTGACCATCAATTTGCGGTACGACAGTTTCCGCTCGTTGCTGATCTCAAGCAAGGATTTGATCTCCAACGCGTACAACGAGTCTCTCTCTGCGAGTAAGAGTAAAAGGAGGCCATACTGGTCGTTTGAATCGTACTGTTCCGAGGTCACTTGGGAGGTTTTCTCTTTGGTTTTGTAGTTTTTGGTGTCCTGGGTGACAATGTTCAAAGAATGGCGCAATTTTGCAAGCGCTTTGTTTTGTCTCTTTCTGTGTTTGCGGAAGTCTTCGTAGGTGACGAGGTATGCGCTCAACCGGGCGCCAAACGTGGTGGCTAAGGGACTTGCAAGCGACATGGCGATAACTATAGTACACCTATTTTTTTTTTTTTCTCGACCTTAGCGTTCGGTGCACGGGTGTTCCCCACCATACAGCATTATTGATAGAGCAACAGGAAGAAAAGGAATTGAGAGAAGTTGAAACAAATTGAAATTAGAAGAGAAGTTGTATGTGTATTCTTCTAGTACCGTGGAAACTGTGGTAAATAAGAATGTGTGTTCGGGTCTTGTCACGCTTGTTTAGTCTCTGTGTCATTATCATGAACAGTACGAGCCGCGCGCAGTATTGGAGTCTCTGCCCGTTGTTTCGCGGGTACTGTGGCCGCGCTCGCTGGCGGCGCCCGCTGTTTTGGTCGCGTTTTCAGTTTGGCTGCACTCTGCACCGCATTCTTCACCGCACTCTTCACTGACTCTTCACCGACTCTTCACCGCGCTCACTCATCTTTCTGCCAAACCCATATAACACTCTCCATACCGAATGGACTTATTCGGGCAAGTCGATGTTTACTCTGAGTTGGGAGTACTGCCAGACTCTTCGGCACGTGATATCACCCGGCGGTATCGTCAGTTGGCCCTTCAGTACCATCCAGACAAGAACCCATCGCAAGCTGCCCGCGAAAAGTTCGAGAGGGTCTCAGCCATTTACAGCCTCCTCTCTAATGAACAGCTTCGAAAGCAATATGACGAATTGAGGCATCGCGTTGGTTCGGTTCGACACACCGCTGTTGACGCTGAAGTTCTGGCGCAAATCCGGAGGTTTCAGGAACAACTCGTTGCCGCCCAAAATGCCGCCCAGGGCCAGCAATCAAAGAGTGCCCAGGCTGTTGATCATAGCAAATTGGAGCAATTACGAATACGCGGTCTCCAGCTCCGCAAATCGCTTCACCAGTCAAAACTGGATCATTCAGGTTACGTTTCCTTCCGAGACATTCCACAGGCTGGCCCTGTGTCAACACTTGAAAATACGTCAGAGGTGCTTGTCACTTGGCGTATGAGGCCTGAGGCTGAGGCACGTATCGACGAGTCACTATTGCAGCAGATCATGGAACAATTTGGCACTGTCCTCTCGGTAACTATGGGCCATACCAAAGGCAAGTATTGCCAAGGGAAAGTCAAGTATGCTGACGTTGAGGCCGCCCAGAGAGCCGCGTCACATGATTACACTAAGAGTGCCAGCCTTTGGGATGGTACGGCTGTACGGAAATTGGCCAGTCTATTGAGAGGATGTAAACGAGCCAGTGCTGATATTGAGCAAGCAGACTTGCTTTTCCGGAACTTGTCTAATACCAAAACAGCAATTCACACACTAAGTGTTTGAGACTGCGACAAGCTCGACTACTGTTCTGACACACTAAGATCCTCAATCCATCCAGATAACAAAGTGTATTAAATGCATTAACTACTTAAGGTACATGTAGACACCTGCAACCAAAGCCAAAACAGCAATGGCAACCAATGGGAATGGCAAACCACCAACCTCGCCCGACCCACTTCCGGTAGAAATACTCTTCTGTTCCACAATGTGACCACCTTCGAGTTTACCAATCAACAAACCCGCCAAAATCTCGTGAGCATCGTCAGAATGGCCAATATCGTTGAAGGCCTCAGTGGCATCAGTACCAGCACAGTCAACAATGACTTCCTCACCACCTGGGTGCTCGTCCAAATACGACGTAACGTCGTAAACTTGGCCGTTGTAGACAATCCACAAATCGTCGGTGGTGTTGTGCTTCTTGACTTCGTCAATGGTGTAAACTTTAACTTCTGTCTCGGACATTATGTATGTATTTTATTGGGGAGGAAGCTAATATGAATTTTGGGTAATCCTTGGGTTTTAGAGGAAGCACAAAACAATTAGCTATCGCATGTGAGACGGAAAAAATCTTGTGAGTTCTGGGTGGGACTGCATATGCGCTCCAATCAAGTTATCGGAATATGTCAACATCCGCACCTCTTTACTTTATTTGGTTAAAAAGTGCTTGTGATAACTGATTCACGGTTTTTAGGACGGAAGGCCTGTTTTTAGATTTTTTTTGTTTTTGGCTTGTTTCTGCGGCGTTCGCTTTCTGGTAAATTTCGCCGCACACGTCAGATTACAGATAGATTAATTCTAGTGTTATTAGTCTCTTCCCTTTAATTCCATGGCCGCATCTCGGCATTTGTATATTTCTTTTTACACTCATCGTATAGCGCGATGTGCATCGGTGGCCACTTTTCTTGTGCGGTGGCCCCACCAACATTTTCATGCGCTTCTCATCTGAAGGAGATCCGAACTGCGTCACGTGAATGGAAATGAACGATTCAGTAGAAAAGAATCATTCTTGCAGAAAATGGAGTATCCAGTAAATGAAGTATGCATCCGTAAATGAAGTATCCATCCGTAAACAAAGTATCACGGGTTATCTTTATACCTCTAGTAGAGTCGGTCAATAGGCATCAACTTCCTCATACGTATCTCTCTTCTAAAGCTGTGATTCTAAATTCACCAACAAACTGAACGTTTCCCTAGGCATCTTGTATTGAATCATTCCGGCGTAAACCATGCAATTCTTTGCAATTGTCTTGAGTCTAGCGGCCTCGCCCTTCTCGATTTCAGCCATGCCGAATCTCCGCGTCAAGAGCGAGTAGTTTATCTGGGAAATACATGTCATCACAATGACCAATAATGATGGAATAATCCGCACAAGAGGAACTTCATAGCCCGCAAGTTCTTCTGCAGCTTGTCTTATAACGACAAAGTCATTATCATCATCGACAATTGGAACCAATCCAAGTTTCTTAACACCAGCCAAAACCCCATTCCAGTCCTTACTGATGAACTGTTCCCTAATGTCTACCACAGAAAGTAAAATTTCTGTAATATTCTTTTGCTTGGGTGAAATCTTCTCCAAGACATAGCTGTTATTGTTGAAAATGTTCATGATGTGTCTGCTAAGCAAAATGATATTATTATCAATAGTCTCTTCTGGCTTGAGCTCGCCATTTGGTGTTCTGTATTCGGCCTTGGTCAATAATGGGCGATCCAATTCTGTCATAGCCAAAATTTCGCTTAAAAATTTATTGATCAATTTCACCACTGTATCAAACTCTTGGCAGAGTTGATATAATCTTAATGCATCGAATATTCTTCCTTCTTGTTCGCACAGATTAGCAGAAACTTCAATGATTTGATGGAAAAAGCTATCCAACTGGGGCAAATTTATGAGCGCTCTTTGTTTTTCTAATATTCCTGGACTTTTTTCCCCATTAACTGGATTCATCTCACCAAGCAATAGACCAAATTCTCTTGAGATTAGTATAAGCTCCCTCAAAGCCTCATGACATTTAGCACTCTCCTTTTCGGAATGGCCTCCATGTGACATGCAAATGAGAATCAAATATTCAGCAGCTACTTTTGGGTCACTGATCTTGAAGCTTCTGGTGTACGATCCCAAAAGTCTGCTGTAGTTAATCTCGTATCTGTCGCCGTTGACAGAAATCAATCCATCACTGCTTGAAGTGCTGACTCGTAATAAACCATAGTAACACAAACAAATGGCTAAATGTACTGCATCACATTCATTTACGCTTTCATAAATATATTTGACAGTCAACTCGTACAACCCAAGCATAGCCAAAGTCTTAGCATACAGAGGGTTGTTAGAAGACGCATTGAACTTCTCAGGGCCAATGGAAATGACCTTGTTTTGCAAGTTCTCCAACGTGTAGTTTTCAAATATCAAATTGGAAGATGCGTCAGGATTAAACTCATTGATGAGTTGTAAGTGGAACCACAACCAGTCCTCAATACTTAAATTAATAGCTGTTGGTAATGACTTCTTAGCCAACTCACATTTGCCAATAATTTTATAAATAGCATATTTGTATGGGTCAAAGCTTTTTGAATCCTCGCTGAGGAATTGAAACGTCTGATTGTAATCGTTTGTAATTCTCTCATGCAATTCACTTGGTAGACTAAAGCAATCTGATTTGACAAAAGAAGTTAAGTAGATGGGGAAATTGCTGTCAAACTTGTCAAACACGTTTCTGTTGTCTTTAGTGAGTTGGATTGCTTCTTCATAGAGACCACTTCTCAAGAGATAGAACAAAAGTGCCCAGATGGGAACTCCATTGACTTTCAAGGTACGTTCCATATACTCGGCGTCACTATTCATGGAAATAACTTTGTTGATAAAGAATGAAACTTTGTTAATGTTGGTGGCTGGAAGAAACATTTCTGGCTTGTTATCTTCTTTTGTGTAGATTTCATCAATATAGTTGAAGAATTGCTGCTCGAGGAATCCTTTAGAATTAAGGATGATTCGCTTTTTTAGCTTCAAGTCTGGCTTGGATGAACAGTAATCATTGAAGAATAATTGCTCCTGGTTAATTTTTGCAAATTTTTCGTTACACAAATCTCCAAGAATTCTCCAAATTTCACTCATTTGTTTGGACTTCAAGTCAGTACTTGATTTACTTAATTCCTCAAAGCTCAAGCTAAGTGGGAAAAATTTGTTCTGTAACCGGGCCTCATTGAGATGATACACCACCTTAGCATGGTTTTCAAACTTCTCCCTGCTTATTTGTTTAGTGGAGGTAGCTTCCTTTGTCCTCAATGGAGTTAAGACCTTATTGTTACCGGGTAAAGATTTGTTCCAAGAGAAAGACTTCGCTAACTCTTCACTGGTAATCTTGCTCCTGGTTGGGATACCCAACGATGCTTTGAGATGTTCTTTACGGACTTTCCAGTCAATTGTGACATTTTGATTAATGAATTGGTCGAAATCTTTCGAAGCAGAAACGAGCGATTGTTCGATAGCATTCAAGATATTCTCATGCTTTTGCGAAACCAAGTAGTTCTCAATACTAGCAGGTTGGACGTAGTTTTGTGTTGATGTAACCGCCGTTGAGGATTCCGACGTTGGGTATTTATGGCGTGTGTTCAAATTGGCATCTGGAGCTCCATGCGGAAGTTTCTTCAATTCGTTTTCAATATCGCCTGCATTGATTCCACTAGCAGACAACAAGTAATGAGCCTGGGTGAAATTGCCATCCACTTTCTCCTTTTTGCGCAACTGCTGGGTCTTTTTCTGCAACTCATTCAACGTCAAATGGATGGATCCAAGATGTCCGTTGTCTGGTTTGGGCAAGTTATTAGCAGAGTCAAGTAAATCTCTTAAAATCTTGTTTGACGACACATTAGGGGTGATCTCTGAAGGCAAAGTTGATGCCCCATTTTTTGAGTCGAACGTATTCAAAGTGATTGGCACAGTAGAACCGGAATTGGCATTGTTATTGGTTGATGTCTGCTGCAAAGTCTGCGTCGGTTGAGTGGCGGTTGCTGACGAGCCAAACGAGAATCCAGAGGTGGAAGTTGGACCTGTCGTACCTGCAGCAGTAGCAGCTGGTTTTGATCCAAACAAGGACATATTTCTTTATCAGTTCAAACTAGAATGGACTCAAAAACTCGCACCAAGATTCTGTTTACTTAACGCTTGAAAACGATGTGAGAGGCCCTTTTCTTCATTGCGCGCACGAACATGCGCAGTTACCCGCCTCTAAAAATTTCCTACTTATACAAAGTGATGGAACCCAGTATAGAGTTTTTTTTCTCATTACTTTGTCCAAAAGTAATCCATCACATTAGACAGTGCATCTTTATGGTCGGGCGGCGTTTATATTGTTGATGCAGTTTTTGCTGAGACACTATGCCGACGAAGCCTGGCGTTTATTGTAATTGAATGCGATAGCTGATGGAGAGATTAATACTGGGTCTTTTAAGAACCTGTCTGGATCAAAAATCTGAAAGAGAGGTGTCAGGAGACTCATACATCATAATAGTAATTGTAAAATTTCTCTTTGTTATTGTTTTTCTTTTATTTCTTTGATATTAGCAGTATAGCTGACGCTGTATGTTGGATATCGGGGCAGATTAATTTATGTATACAAGAAGTGAAACTATTAGAACTTTTTTGGGGAATCACAAGTCAGTCAAGCAGACATCAGGGAATTCCTCCTCCTCATTGTTACCTAATCCTCCAGCAAAATACTCTCTGCACGAGTACTTCTTGATTGGGAAAAACCAGTAACCCATTGCCAAAATCACGTACACAGCGTAAACAACACAAACGTAGTTCATGTTGCTGGCCTCGACGGGCATGAATGTGGGGAATGAGAAGAAAATGAGGGCGAAAAATGTCCATGCAATGGTCACAATGTTGGCAAACAACCCAACCTTTCCCAACCAGAAACAACCGTGCTTGATGTTCAGACGACCTCTGTAGAGCAAACAGAAAGTAGGAACCAAATAACTCAACAAGAGGAAAGTGATGCAGCCAACAACCATTGAGTTGAAAGCGGTACTTGATGCCAAATATAAGACTCCCAAGATCGCAACGATAATGGAAGAGAATAAGTGGGCGTTGAATGGAACACCCAAGTTAGGGTCAATAATAGACAAGTATTTTGAAAATGGCAAACCATTGTCTCTGGAGAAAGACCAACACAATCTTGCCTGCCATGTATGAGAGGAGATGGTGCAACCGCAACCAGTGATGAAAAACAATGCACCCAAACAAAGAGCTCCCACTTTACTGTTCAAGGCTTGGTAGTAAATGTCCAAGATCGGAAGACCCGTACCATTGTTGATGATAGCGTCCAAGTTGGTAATACTGAAAAACATTGAGATACTGTAAGTCAATGAGGTCAACATACCAATGGTCACGGTACCTAGGATAGCGATAGGAATGACTCTGTCAGCGCCAACAACTTCCTCGGCCAAATGCGACGCAGAGTCAAGACATGAGAAACTCCAATTAGGGTTGACCAAGCCGACAATGAATGCAATACCTGCCGATTTCCAGCCCGTGTTATTTTCAAAGGTGACAAACACAAAATCGGCAGTGTTAAAGTTGCCCCTAGCACAGATCAAGACCGTGATTGTGATGACTGTAAAGGAAAACAAAGAGACGTACAACGCACCGTTGGCAATGTATGGAAGAAACTTTCCGTAGCAGTTGAACAAGAACAAAAACACGTTAATCAACTGGTACACAACAAACAACTGCCATGGCTTTGTCACATGTGATGGGTGAGTCAAGTTCCAGAATCCCAACACAGATTGGGCCATACTCAACGCCATAGATGCACTGGTAAATAACGAGCCTACCCATGCTAAAGAGCCACAAAGGAAAGCCAAAAAACTCGAATATTTTTTAGGTGACAATACACGGGTCCACACATATTGACCACCAGCAGAAGGGATCGCACTGGAGAGTTCGGAAAGAGTGATACCAATACAGTACGAGATGAAAGCAATGATGATGATACCGTACACAATCAACAATGGACCACCGGATTGGATACCGGTAATCAAGGATGCAGAAATACCAAACCAAGAGTTTGTTAAGCCAAAGCCGATTCCAAGAACAGACCAGACAGAGAAGGTTCGTTTAAGTTCACCTTTGTGTAAGGAACTGGACTGATCCGAAGTGGCATTTTTCTCATGGTCGGAGTCAAACACCGAAAGGCCCACATCGTTAATTTTTTTGACCTCCTTATCGAAGTCTGACATTTTCAACAGATGTATCGCTCTAGTCAGGATGCTATGTCTGGATGCAGTGTCTGGTTTAGGCAAAGATTAGGCTCCAGAAAGAAATTCTCCAAAAAAAAATTCCCCACACAAGAAAAGAAATGCGAAGCCTGAGCAGTAGCGAGTGTCCAGTATTGGAAAAAATATCCCTGCGCAGATAGCCAAGGCTCTATATAGTAAGCGCGCACAGGACATCTGATGAGCCAAAATCACATGCATTTTTCCTTTTGCGTCGTATCTGGGGCTTACTGGTTATCGACCAATAACCACCAGTACACCCCAACGACATGCCCAACGGCTCACCGCTTGCCGTACCTGTTTGCGGCTAAAGTAGACGGACGTACATGATTTTTTTTCACTCGAGGCATCGAGCCTGGTTTTGTGTTTGCCTTGACTCGTGCTGATTTGCTCGTTTAGTTCACGGTTGGTTTTACTGGTCTGTATTGCTTTAGTTAAGGTGCACTGCATTATTTGATCTCGCACAAGATCTACTAAATCTTGTGACGCGTTTAATCCGATAGTTTTTTTCTTATTGGGTGTTTAGTTGTTTAGTTGGATTCTTATGGTTTTAAGTTTTACTGATTTTGAAAACTACATGACTGGGCATGATAAGGGGGCCGGTATGTTGGGACTAGTGAATTTTCCAGAATCGCAGTGGGCGTCCCAATCCGGTAGTAACCTCGAAATGTGAGGCTCGGGTAAAGACGGAGCGAGGACGAAGGACAAATGACAGACGCAAAAGCGCCTAAGAGAGTAAAACCACTGTCAGTAAACACTGTGAGCAAACCACTCCGGCTCAATAGTTCTATTACGGTACTGTTTAGATTTGTCTTAGCAAAAACATTTCCGCTTGGATGCTCTCGTTAACCTTGTCCGCTGGGGGCACAGATCTCTAACACTTAGGTGGTATGGATTTCAACCAAGAATCTTTATTGATTTCCACCAAATAGTTGTCATTAACTTCAACTAGGATTTACTGATTTCCAACGATCAGTAGTTAGTAACCTCTGCAGGAAGTTGGTGTTGCTTTCAACACGTACGTTGCCGGCGTGACAAAAAATAGAACGCAATATGTCCGTCCAGTCAAAAAAGTACACCAAACGCTCGCACCGAAACTCGACCGCAACTACGCTGCGACTTAATAAGTACGGCTAACTATACACTAACTAAACTCATTTGAATTGTTATTTTCTTCTCGTTCTATCGCGATATAATCAAGAATCTGTTAAAATATGTCGACCGGTAGCAGTGCGTGTCTTACTGATCTCTCCTTGTTTTGTATTATGAGGATGGTGGGTTTGATGTCAAGCAGATTCAGTCGCATTCAGAGTAGCTCAGATGTGATTGCACACCTGACTTTTTCTTTCATTCTTATATTCTTGATTCTTTGATTCTGTTTTCTCTTTATCTTCTTTTTCTCGTCTCTTCTCATTCTTTCTTCTCTTTTTTTCTTCTCTTTCATTCTCTGGTTTATCCTTCTTATTCTCGTTTACAAAGTGCGCCCCACTTTTCTATCTTCGTACAAAAGTGCCTAGCAAAGTGCCGGGCAATTTCCGTAGATATTCATCATTAAGATTTGAAATTGAAAGTACAAACAAGCTGACGTAGAAACAATCCTCAGATCATTTCAAATTTTCCTAAAATGTTTTTTCTCTACAGTTGCTCTTCCCTCGTGTCATACAATCTTGTCGTTCCTGAAGTTGCGCAAACCGGTACAGGAATCAAGTACTATCACAAGTACAACTACCCTTATTCCCCAAATGCAATACGTTGGAAGAGTAGGTGATTATGTGTACAACCAATGGAATCTGTTAAATCCAGCTACACTCTCAGGAGCCATTGATATCCTTGTCATCGAGCAACCTGACGGGACACTTCATTGTTCTCCGTGGCACGTTCGGTTCGGGCTATTCCAGATTATCAAGCCACTGCAGAAAAAAATCGACCTCTATGTGAATGATATCAAAACAGACCTCCCAATGAAGTTGGGCGAAGGCGGAGAGGCGTTTTTTGTGTTTGAAACCGATTCGAAGGATTTGTCTCTGTCCGTGGTTACGTCTCCAGTTATCAGTGCCGCCAGTTCTCCATCGTCATCGCCGCCTGCTTCACCGAGGTCAGGCAATGGTGGCGCAGAACCGGAATTATTGGATTTGAACCAGTCGTCGCTGTCTGTTGCCGACGATATCGAATCGAAAATCAAACTTGACAATTCCCCTGCCCCTGAACTGAATCTTGCGTCATCTGCGTCAACTAAAAAGTCTCTGATCCTGAGAATAGCGTTTGAGAAGGCAAAGCAAATCACACAGAAACTCAATATCCCTTCCAAAATAGATATTAACGGCGATATGGTTCTTGATATGGATGGGTATAAACCAAACTCCCAGAAAAACATCGACCTGTCTGATGAAATGCTTCAAAAAGTATTCATGAAAGAAATGAGTGCTCTTTTGAATGGTAAGGAACTCTCGTCACCAACACATTTCTCTGATGGTACTACTGACGAAGAGTACAAGCTACTCGAGGGCGTGATCGTCAAAGACAAGGACGGAAATATCCGTATCGTCAATACAGATGGCGATTATGACATAAATGAGCTGAATATAGAGAATCTGGAGATTTTGCAGTTTGCGCCTGAAAAACCGGACGATGCAAACAATGATAGCTCTTCCGAAAACATTCCCACTGAAAACAAAACCACCTACATCAAAACACTTAGATTGACATCTGAACAATTACAGAGTATGAAGCTCAACTATGGTCGCAATAAAATCAAGTTTAAGCTGACGTCTGGAAGCTCTCAAGTGGAAGCCGACCTATACCTCTGGAAGTCTACTACTCCTATCGTTATTTCCGACATTGATGGCACGATCACAAAATCAGATGCTCTTGGCCATGTCCTCAATATGTTAGGCAAGGACTGGACGCATCTGGGAGTGGCAAACTTATTTAATGATATCAGTCGAAATGGATACAATATCCTATATTTGACTGCGCGTTCAGCTGGCCAGGCGGACACTACACGTCAGTATCTTGATAGTATAGTACAAGACGGTGTCAAGTTACCCAAGGGGCCAGTGATCCTCAGTCCTGACCGTACAATGGCAGCATTGAAACGAGAAATTATTTTAAAGAAACCAGAAGTGTTCAAAATGGCATGTCTCAGTGATATCAAGAGCTTATTCTTCAGCAAACAAGGCGAGCATCTGGATATCGAAGATGATAGAACACCATTTTATGCCGGCTTTGGTAACCGTATCACCGATGCCATCAGTTATCGAAGTGTCAAAATCCCATCGCATAGAATCTTCACCATCAATCCTGATGGCGAAGTGCATATGGAGTTGTTGGAATTGGCTGGTTACCGTTCTTCATACTTGCATATTGGAGAATTGGTTGATCAATTTTTTCCTCCTTTGAGATATATCAGTTCATTCAATGACTTTTGGAATGAGAAACAGTTGGATCAGTATATGCACAGCAAAGACGTACAAAATGAAGAAGGTATTACTGAGGCTCCTGATTCTCCCAAATCATACACCAGTCCAGGCTCACCACGAAGTCCGAGCCTTTACCCAGATGGGCTTCTTGTCCATGATGAGAAGTTTACTGACTTGAATTACTGGAGAGAGCCCATTCCAAATCTAAGCGATTTGTCGGATGTTGAGGATGATGAACCAGAAACGAAAGATACTACTCCAAGTTCTCCAAAATTATCGTTTTTGCCGTCATCGCCGAAGCTTGGAGCACCAACATCACCGGAATCTCCATCAAGACCAAATTCGAAAAAGACCGAACGGCCAATGTCAGGGTCATATTCATCTCCTTTGAAAAACTTTATGTTACTCGGAAAACAACAAAAACAGGAAGAACAAGTAGATGCCACGACAAGGGCCGCAGAAGATGATGAAGATGATGACGAGGATGATTACACAGATTATTATGATGACGACTACACTGGGGAAGAAGACGAGGAGGATGAAGAGGATGAAGAGGACGAAGAAGAAGATGATGATATCGATTATGAACATGATGACTTTGACGACGACGACGACGAAGACCGTGATGATGATGAAAAAGGAGATTTGGATGAAGAAGACGTAGATGAATTGGACGAAGTTGATGAGGAAGATGTCGATCAAGATGACAATGTGAGTTTCCCAGTGGAGCCAAGCACTATGTCACCGGCAAACAAGTCATCCAAAGACCCCGCAAACATCAAAAATATCGCCGAATTACTGCCAGTGAGAATCGTCAGAGCTAGTGAAATGTTGCGGAACATGAAATTGGAGTAGGTCCATATATGCTTAGTTGACATTGTCTATATGAACTGGTATCATTGCTTACATAAGTAATTGTAGATTGGTTATTCATTCTTGGCCCATTGGCCAATAACCAATTGGATGAATTTATTTGCAATCGCTGCCAGAGTGCAACTTGGGGAATTATGTATCCACGTGATTATCGTGACACATCGAATGAACCTACAGGACGACAAGACTTGACAATCGAAGAGATAACCAATGAAGACATGAGACAAGACTTGATAACCGAAGACTCGACACCGACTTTACAGTATTATGTACAAGAATAGAAAAGCTAAAACCTCCATATAAAGCAAACCTTCGTTACACGCAGTACATGTGTCACTAACTGGTCCGTACCTTACAATGATTGCATACATCTCGATGCAAGAATGCGACCCTTAATACTAACGACCCACGTGATAGAGCAATGGCCATGAAACCCACCACTTTTGAATGTTGTAAGCCCCGTTCAAAGATATGGGCCAAAACCTATAAGTCTAATGATCTCGGGAAGAAAAGCCTCTGCTGTCAAGATCTCCTTGTCTCTAGTGAAAGAGTATTGTTCTCTTAGCTATAGTAGGGCTGTTTCAGGCAGGAATACACTCATATGAGGCGGCGGATATGTCAGTTATATATACTCCATACGGTGTGCACAGCCGACATGAAAGCAATCCAGTAATTCATGGCCAACAGTCAAAAAATTGATAAAAAAAAGAAGGGAACAGAACGTCAACGGACAAAAAACGATTGAACTTTTATTCGTCCTGCAACATTCTCGGTAACTTTCCCCTTCGACGATGATGCGGATGCATAAGAAAGCAAGCGCTGCCATAATGGCATTGCTACTAATAATCAGCGCACTATGTATGGGGACAATATGGAGCCGAACACATCAAATCCCCTTTTCGGTACTCCACGATAAAGACATCCAAATCCGTCGATTGATCCTCCCTGCGTCGATCAACGCACGCAATGCTAGCACTGCTCTCAAGACCTTTGAGAAACTGAAAGGATCCCGTATTCAGTACGAAAAATACAAGATCGCCCAACCACTAGCAAACCCCGAAACGAATTTGCGGGCGGCAAGCGTGTCCAATCAGTTCCACACGTTCAAACGGGAGGAAGTTTTTGTCTACGATTCATCGGCACAGTTACATCTTGATGTGGGCAAATGCAATGATCTCAAGCAGAAATTGCTGTACGAGGTGTCGAACGAGAAGCCAATCGACATTCCAGTTTCAGAGATCGTCCGGCGTATTATCCAGTCCATCGATGAAGGAGATGAGTATTTGAAAGAACTTGCTCCATATTTCGAAACAGAGGCTCGTCTCCAATTGGAATACGGCGTGTGTGACAAGTTCTGGTTTCGCTTGGCTGGATCTTCGGTTTGGCTCAAAGAATATGGCGCCCACATGATGATTACAAGAGTAACATACAGTCCGAATGGAAGAAAGGATAGTCCTCGCTTGTCCTTGTCATATGCCCAGCTCTTCAGCGATAATTGGGTCGAAATCTCTGCCACATTACTCGTACCGACCAACAATGTGGCCCCAGAGCGTGAGTCACTTAAAGTCGACAAGTCTACCTATGCTTTTGTACACTTTCCTTCTGTACTCCCCGTTCCTATTTTCCATAATTATGAGGAGCAAAAGATAGAGTATCTCGGTCCAGAGGATGCCAGAATAATGCTCGTAAAGAACAAGAAGGGTCACGAGGAGCCGGTGATTATTTTCAACGCAAAACACCAGAAATTGGCCTACTGTGATGATGATGATGATACAAAGTTAGAGAAGAAAGTAGTATCATATCGCAGCATGTGGATCAGCTGGCCCTGGCAATTCCAAAAAGGCAAATGGAATACTGATGGTGAAGATGATATACGGTTTGATGAACGATACTACAATAAAGCAAAAGAGCTCCGCGTCAGGAACACCCCACGCCAAAAGAAACAGAAAAACTGGACACCCATGATTAGTTTTGAGCTGCGGAATACCGAAGGCTATGATAGAGAAATCTTGATCGTGTACCGTTGGTCCAGCTTCCAAATCCTAAAATGCGACATCACCGATCAGTTCTCGAGATGCGGATTTGTGTACCGTGCCAACATGTACCACAAACTAGACGGTAATGTGGGGCCTCTTAGAGGAGGAACCCCAATGATTAATTTAAACCAAGCCTTCAAAGAACAGACGGACTTTAAGGTCGATGCCCTTATTCCACAAGGAAGAGAAATCTGGCTCGGTTTAGCAAGAGCCCATTTGCGCAATTGTGGATGTGGCAAAACATTCTACAGACCCAACTTGGTGGTGATCACAAGAGATGTTGCCAAGGATGAAAAGGGAAATTTAAAGGAAACTTTCGATTTGAGTTACGTTTCCTCTTTTATGTCACTCTACGCACATATAACACCATGGAATCCTGAGGAACCAAATAAACTTTGTGCTGGCACGAACGCCCTCATTCCTAACGGAATTGGTTTCTGGAAAGTGCAAAAACCTGAAAAGAAATCAGAAAATGAGTGGCTGGTTCCCGACATGCTCACTCTTCTGTTCTCTGTTTCGGACAATAGTGTGAGCGTTATAAAAATTACTGGCATCATAGAAAGTTTGGTTAACACACACAGTACAATTTTCCTACAACCGTCAGGTAAAAATGCTCAACTTGAGAAGTCAAAATACCAGAGTCCCCAAGGACGAGTCGGCATTAGCAAATCATTAAATGACAATGTCGCGTGCGCCATGCTAGAATCCATGAGGTTTTGTAAGGCCTACGGGAAGGAGCGCCTGCCGCTTGAAGAGGGAATTGAGAACCACAATGTTAAGCAATATGATCAGCTGTTGGAAGATTACAAATATGCAGCATCCAAAGCGGGTAGGCCAGATCAATAGAATAAATACATACATATAGGCTTTAAGCTGAGTGCGACATAGTGTGACAAAAAAAAAAAATTGAACCTCCGACACCGGGAATCGAACCCGGATTTGCCCGGTGAGAGCGGACGGTGATAGCCATTACACTATATCGGATGTTATGATGTGTATGATGAATACAAATTATATGTCGAGTAAAAGGTTTATTTCATTTTATGGTTCTCTCCGACTATTTCGCTTTTTCAATATGGGCAGCAAAATTTAGGGAAGATATGGTCCCAGAAATGTAGGATTGCATCAGAAGCACAAAATACTTAAATAAATGGATTTATCACAAGAACAAAGGTTTTATTTGTATTGGGCGACACAGTGTTGATTACGTAAGAAGCAATTGAAACTTGACTTACAATTAACCAAAATATTGACCGCCATCTCAATAAAACGTTGTATAATAGCTGTAAACTCAACAAGTTACAACAGCAAAGGGTGGTTAGTGTAGTGGTTATCATCTCTGCCTTCCAAGCAGGGGACGTGGGTTCGATTCCCGCACCACTCAATTTTTTTTTCTACCCAAGCAATCATTCATAAGCCGGCCTCCTATCTCTTTTTGTTTTATTTCAAATTTTTTTTCTTATAAAGATCAACGTACCATCAAATATGACATTCCTTGCACAGGCATTATTGACGTAAACTTGTTTTCTTTTTCGTGTTTTGACCCCGCAATATATGCAAGGCCAACTCAAAGGAATGTATGCACTGTCAACTCAAACAGGAAATGAACCCGCCGTCACAAAACGTACTTAAACATGGCTAATCAAAGTGAAGTCGTCAACCAAACATGAAAGAAATAACAATTGGAAGCTGGAAGTTTCGCCAATGTGGGACTGAAAAGTGGATCGATTCCGTGGCCCGGAACTGTACCCAAATCCATGCAGATTTACTCCACAATAAGATGATCCCAGATCCATTTCTGGACATGAACGAGAAGGATATTCAATGGGTGGGTGAATGTGATTGGGAGTACCGGTCAGAGTTCAACCCAGGAGACCATTTGAGGAAGTACAGCCATTTGCAATTGACTTTCGAAGGCTTAGATACTTTTGCAAGCGTCTCGCTCAATGGGCACCCGATCTTATCCACTGATAACATGTTTCTTGAGTATTCCGTTGATGTCAGGGAGTTGATTAAGCACAACGAATCTAACGAGTTGAAGATTACGTTCACCAATGCATTGGAGGCGGCACGGAAACTCGAGCAAAAGCATGGGAAAGGCGAATGTTGGAACGGGGAATCATGTCGATTGCAAATCCGGAAAGCTCAATACCATTTCGGCTGGGATTGGGGTCCCGTGATTCTCACATGCGGCCCATACAGACCGGTTCTATTGATTGGATTCGATGAAAAGATCAATGACGTGCATGTAGATGTCGATGTGGATACGGCTAAAGAGGAAGCTAAGGTGAAGGTGCACTTGGACGTCACCACCACTCGTGATTTGAAGGCGAGAGTCGCAGTTTTTGCTCCAGATGGGACAAAAGTAAAAGAGCTGGTGGCACAAGTCCCTTCCACAGGTAACGTGTCACTGGAGCTTCTTCTTAAGAACCCGGAACTATGGTATCCCTGGACCGTTGGAGATCCCAAACTCTACACATTCAAAGTCGATCTCGTGGATGGAAGTCACGTTCTTGAAACGAAAACCCAACTAATTGGCCTACGCAAAGTTGATCTTGTTCAAGAACCAGTTGAGGAAGAAAAAGGGCTGAGTTTCTATTTCAAGGTGAACGACGTTCCAGTGTACTGCGCCGGGTCAAACTGGATACCTGCGCATTCGATTCTGACCAGTTTAACAGAGGAAGACTACACAAATTGGCTCGAGCTTGCTGTCCACGGAAATCAGAACATGATAAGAGTTTGGGGCGGAGGATATTATGAGACTGATTTCTTCTACAGTGAATGTGACAGACTCGGTATATTAGTGTGGCAAGACTTCATGTTTGCCTGTGGCCAATATCCAGCATACAAGGAGTTTGTTGATAATGTTGCGGCGGAAGCAAAGTACCAGGTGAAGAGATTAAGAAACCATGCCTGCTTGGCACTTTTCGCAGGAAACAACGAAGACTATCAAATTGCCGAACAATGCAAACTAGACTGGGATCCTCGTGACCATTCTGGTGATTATACTCACACAAACTTCCCTGCTCGGACCATTTACGAAAAGACCTTGCCGGACATAGTATCGGGTCTCCTTCCTCAAGTTCCTTACCATCCAGGCTCACCTTGGAGTGGCGAGTTGCCTACCTTTGATACCACTGCTGGGGATCTTCACCAGTGGAATGTTTGGCATGGAACTCAGGAAAAGTACCAGGACTGGTACAAACTAGGAGGAAGGTTTGTTTCGGAGTTTGGCATGGAGGCCCTTCCGAGCTACAAAACGTACCAACAATGTATCACTAAAGAGGACCAATTGTACCCCCAGAGTGAATATATTGATCACCACAACAAAGCTGATGGATTTGAAAGACGGTTGGCTTTGTACGTTATAGAGAACATCAAAGTGAAATCGCTTGACTTGGAATCGTGGATATATGCCACCCAGTTGATGCAGTCGGAGTGTCTTGCTTACGCCTATAGATGCTGGAGAAGAAATTGGGGGCGTGATGGTAAAAGGAGCTCGGGTGGAGCATTAGTATGGCAATTGGACGACTGCTGGCCGGTGGCTTCGTGGGCAATTGTTGATTTCTATAAAAGACCCAAGCTTGCATACTATGCGGTGAAGAGAGAGTCTCTGGCGCTTGCCATTGGAATTCAGAGAGTTGTTAGTGGTGAATCCAAGCCCGAAAATGCAGTAGGGTCTCCTCATGACTACAGACCCAAGACATATAAGCTTGAAATCTGGGGAGTCAATTCTTCTTTGAAGGAAGTAAGTGGACGGTTGGAGGTGGAGTTCTTTGATATCGTGAGTGGAGCCAAGCAGTCTCAAATGATCACTAAGGAGGTTGTTTTGTCACCAAACGGAACTTCTGAATTTGTGTCCAACTTTGAACTTCACTACCCAGCAACCACAGTGCTCCAAGCTAGCATAGTCGATGCATCTGGTGATGTTATTGCACGCGCTTCTGATTGGCCTCAACCTTTGAAGTATTTAAGCATGCCTGACCGTGGGGTCGAGGTGAAGACCGTCAACGGCGAGGTATGTGTGACTGTGGCTAAGCCAACGAAGGGAATTGAACTCATTTTGGAGAGCGACACTCTCTTGGAGGACAATGGATTTGATCTTTTCCCAGGTCAGGTCAAAGTCGTGAAAGTGCCGGGTCTAAGTGCGGGTGACAAAGTGGACTTTAATTACTATCACTGAAAGAGAAGCACACATGCATAACACCCAGAGAGAGTGCGAATAGTTTCTCTTCCGAACGTTAGAGTAAGAGATAAACAGCCGGTAAGAGCCGGCTGTAGATCTGGTCTTGTGTGATAGCCTGCTGATGCAGAGCGTTGAATTAAAATTGATTTACTGAATGAATTAGAAAACAAAGATTAATGATCAGATGTAGAATGTCATAGCGAGTTTGTACATAGGCTGTACATAGTGAGGTTGTACGGACAATCTTTGTTCTTTCCGACTTACCAAAAGTAACCTACATTATTAGTACACGTGGAAAGTATCCATATCGTCAATTGTGTGACAAGGGTACTTGGATGTGGGGTTCCTTGCGGGCGTAGAGAAGTGCGGGAATGAGAAGTGCAGGGGTAGGGTAGTGCAGGCGTAGGGTAGTGCGGGCGTAGAGAAGTGCAGGCGTAGGGTAGTGCGGGCGTAGAGAAGTGCGGGTATGAGAAGTGCGGGCTTGAGAAGTGCGGGCAGGTCTATAGACACAAGAACCTACAATTCTCAACATTACGACATCACCAAGGCAATATAACATCTTCATTATTCCTCCGTTTCCCAAAATTCACCTATTCTTTCTCTTTTTTTCTCCCTATTATCTTTTCTTTTCTTCCTAATATTTCTTCTTTTTTTTTTCCCCTACTATTTTTTCTTTTTCTCCCTATTATCTCTTCTTTTCTCCCTACTTTGCCGCCTTACTAAGGACTGTGGCCCACCTGCGCACTCGCCTTATTTATCTGATTATTCACCAACATAAAATGACAAAGCTCTATGAAAAACTCCACTTCCTATATAAGAACACAATTACCAGAACAGGAAATAATTAAATAACAAATCCTAAAAAAACATCAAGAAAACTTAGTATCTTCATGCACATGTCAACCCTTACAAAACAATTTCGGACTCCTTTTTTTCTTCCTTCGCATCTGCACCCAGGTGGTTTCTCCTGCACACACCACACAAGGCCATCGGCCAATTTGCCCACATTTTTATCCTCATTACTTTTCTTTCGTAAACAAAAACATGTCTGAAGAAAACTACGACCACCAAGAAGCTGGATCTCCTCCATCCCAAGATTTTGACCAATCTGCTGCTGACCAATCTGCTGCTCCAGTGTCGGACTCTGCCGCTGAGGGCAATGCTCCTCAATCTACTGAGCCAAACAAACTTTTCGTCAGACCTTTGGGTTTCGAAGTTTCTCGTGAAGACGTCGAGGCTCACTTTGGTGACATCGGCCCTGTGGCTGAGGTCCAAATGATGCGTGGTTACGCTTTCGTTACCTTCGAAAGCTCTGGCGACGCTAGCCGTGCTGTTGACACTTTGACCAACACCGAACTTGGTGGCCAACCTTTGCAAATCGAGTTTGCCCGTGAGAGAAAGGAAGACACACGTGGACAAAACCGTGCTAAGGTCAGCAACTTGCCAGATGGAACTGCTTGGCAAGATTTCAAGGACTTTGTCAGAGACAAGACTGACTCGTCCCCAACCTTCGCTAAGGTTTTCCGTAACTACGACAGCGGTGAGACCGTTGGTGCTCTTGAGTTCGGTTCTACCGAGGAGCTCCAAAGAGCCATTCCATTGTTGAACGGTGCTGAGTTCAACGGTGCTGTTTTGTCTGTTGAGGAGGACACTACTCCATTCGTTCCCCCAAGAAGAGGAGGACCAGGTTTCCGTGGTGGCCGTGGAGACTTCCGTGGTGGTAGAGGCGGCAGAGGTGGCAGAGGTGACTTCCGTGGTGGCTTCAGAGGCCGTGGTGGTTTCCGTGGCGGCCGTGGTGGATTTAGAGATGACCGTGGATTCAGAGAAGACCGTGGCGGATTCCGTGGCGGCCGTGGTGGATTCCGTGGTGGCCGTGGCGGTTACGACCGTGGTGACTATGGTGACCGTGACAGCTACGACAGAGACTCTTACACCCGTGACAGATCTCCAACCCGTTACTGAGCAAATTTGACAAAGTGATGATCGAAAATTGGCACAGGCTTGATGTATAATCCTTTTGTATAACCGAAAACTATAACGTGGACCGAAGAACGAGATGCAAGACGAATTGTCCCCAGGGCGTTTTGGATGGGTATAAACCTGGATAGAATTGTGGTATGATTTCCGTGATTTTGATACACCTTCTTTTAATTTCTTTTTTATTTTTGCACTGATTACCTGAATGACTACCTGAAAGCACCTTTTCAACTTTCTTGTTGCTTTCTTTAAACTTACGTTGGCCATGACCATAACTCATCAGAATCTCTGCTTCTCCTGCACATTATCGTTGATTGGACCTGTATCTAGGAGAGTCAAACAGTGAAAACGAGTGTGGGTGAATTCTTCCTCCTTAGAAAAAAAGATCTACGACATCAACAATGCTGGTCGTTGGTAATGTTTCGTACGGTTCTCATCCATTACAAAAATTGTGGATCTTTCACTTCAAACCTGAAAACACCCATAGTATTTTTTTGATTCATGGCGGTGCCTGGCGGGATCCGAATAATACTTATCATGACTTCGACACCCTAGCTGGACTTCTTCGCGCCAAGTGCACTGGCATTAACATCATAGGTATAAATTACAGATTATCGCCGGAGGTAAGACACCCGGCACATCTTGACGACGTTATTTGTTGCCTTGAGTTCGCCCAAAAAGCTTACAATATTGCCGAATGTCTGATTGTGGGCCATTCTGCGGGCGCTACATTGGCAATGCAACTTTTGACCCAAGAAAGGCCACTTTCACTCTCTTACAGAGCGGTTTTCTTTCTTGACGGCATATACGACATGGTAGACTTGATAGAAGAATATGGGAAGCCGTATCAAGAATTTGTTGACAACGCGTTTGATCATCGGAGCTATGTGGAGGCATCGCCAGTCACGGGACAAGAGTCGCTCACTCGAGTGGGTAATGCGCCAACGAATCCAAATCGGACTCGTTTGGTGGTGATTCAGTCCGAACAAGACGAGCTTCTCAGTTTACGACAAAGCAAGCATTTTGTGGAATTCCTTGCTCAACAAAATCTTCACTGTGACTTTCTCACTGGCCCGTGGGGCGCACACGAAGAAGTGTACCGGAGACCAGAGGTGGCCGCGATCATTGATGACACTTTACGAACAATATAGATTTACACGACACGAACGAATAAAAATAATTCATTGAAAACGACCAAATAATATACACGTCAAGTCGTAGGCATACCCCAAGCTCACCATCATTAGATTGTTAAATTCTTCTGGGAATACGACCGACTGCATACAAGCATTGGCCCGCGACAAAATTTTCACATTTGCACATTGGAGAGGCGAACCCCATCGTAGCACATCCACAACACCAAGAAATGTTTCAGTCGTGGGCCGATGCCGAGGACGATATTCCCGTTCCAGAAGTTACCGTCAACCCAGATGGAACTAAAACCGTCGTCAGCTACAGATTGAACGCCAACGGGCAGAAAGTCAAGATTACACAGAAAATCAAGGAAGTCAAGGTTAAGGAAAGAGTCCACCCTTCCATCGCCATCCGTAGAGGATGGAGCAAATATGGTAAAGAAAAGCACACGCCTCCAGGACCAGATACCAGAACCACCCAGTTGGGAGAAAAGGTTGAATTGAAGCTTGGAGCTTCTTGGAAGGAACTCGAGAAGAAGGAAGAGGAGGAGAAATTGGAACAAAAGGCCAGCTTGATCAGTACGCAGAGACTTAAATGTAGAACCTGTGGAGGTGACCATTTTACAGCCAAATGTCCATTCAAGGATACATTGGGTGCCGAAACCGGTGGTTCGGCTACTCCAGAGCCTTCAGATTCTAACAAGTATGTCCCAGTTCACATGAGAAAGGATGCTCCAACCAAGGAGTCCAGAGACGACTCATGTACATTGAGAATCTCCCAATTGAACGCCATTGTCGACGAACACATGTTGAGAAACGAGTTGTTGGCCAAGTATGGTCCATTGGAGAGAGCTACTATTGTGCACAACAAGGAAACCGGCGAGTCGAGAGGTTTTGCATTTGTGACTTTTGCTACCGAGCAACGTGCTGCCCAGGCGTTGGAGGACTTGAATGGCAAGGGTTACCACTCGTTGATTTTGAGATTGGAGTGGTCCAAGAGAAAGAAGACTTAGTTAGGACGGTAATTTCACGAGCATAGAGAAGACGCACGCCTGTAGAGTTGAAACAATGATTATTCTAGCTACATTCATTTTTTTTATGTTCTTTGTATTATTCTTTTGGATTTCACGTCGTGACAATTTCTGCTTCTATTCTTGATCGCATTATTTACGATTGTGTTGTTGCGCAGGGTTACGGCTTAAAAGACGCTGGAGCATTCGGTGGAGAAGGATCGCACTTGCTGGGGCGCATTTGGTGGAGAAGGGTTGTAATTGCTAGAGCGCATGTACAGAGAAGGTCGCGTTTCGGTCGCGTTTTGGTCGCGTTTTATTTTCGCCCATAGTAAAGTCATTGTACCATTTTGCTAGTCATAAAAAAATAGCATCAGGCTGACTGGTTACATACTCCAGAATTTGTTTTTCATTGGAAATGCTAATACCAGTTTATTGTCGCCTTCTTGTTGAGCCGTTGCTGGTGATAGTAAGCATTTACCCACTGTCGCACGGATGACATAGAAGCCGGTTCCGAACAGGAGGGCGAGGCAGCTCGCCCTAGGTCCGTTCAATTGCTTGATAGTAAATCAACATTCGTTTACAATCTCTTCATTCATTAGAAGATTTTGACTTTAGATCAATATTTTTAAACAAACACTACGGTTCTTTTAACCTGTATTCCTAAAGCCTATTGCTATCGCCGCTTTTCCTTCCTTTCCTCCGGTATATAGCCGTCCTAGCAATCAGGGTCTTACACACCTTGAACCCCGGCTTCATTCACGATTGGCAACGCCGAATTGATTTTTACTCCGAGCTCTAAAAGTCTTATATCCAAACGAAGTCTGTCAGCACAGACTCCATAATAAGTGAACGCCAAGAGTTCTCTGTGCTAGTCTGTTCTATTACCAGAAACTTCTATTTTTTGCATGTCACTGGCGTCTTTATTCTCCCACAAACTGGAACTGGATGGGTCTGGGAAAAGGCGGTTTCTATCTAAGCTTTTCAGGCGAACACTGACCCTGTCGTCAACCTCGAGACATAGTCGGAAAAGCAGCGGGTCTAGTCCAGAGAGTGACAAGCGGCAGTTACAATCAACCTTTTCACGTTCTAGGTCTTTGAATGGAAACAGATCTATACTAGACGCTCAGGAGCTACTTGGAGATGACGACTCCATATACGATTCGGGAGAAGATTCCGAGCATCAGGACCTTATGCTGGACCAAGAGGAGGTTCTTTCTGATGATGGTGACTACTTTGCTAAACGTCATGAACGAGTGGATTTTCCTATGTTGGATCCCAATTATGATAATAATTCTAATTTACCTTGGTCCGGAATTACTTATGAGTCATTGGTATTCCCAAAATATGTTCGAACTACGCATCGAAGCAAGAAAAGTCCACGGATATTCCGCAACCTATTTTTGGCCCAAGAACTCCTGTCTGTTCCAAATAATCATGAAATTCTTGATGCTGAGTCGGATGATGACTACCCTGCTTCTGCACATCGTACCAGTAGCGAGGACAGCTCGAAGGTTATGAATGAAAATGAGATCTTAGTCATGCAATTCAGCAAGGATGGAAAATACCTCGCCGTTGCCGGTCGGGACTGTCGAATCACTATTTGGAAAGTTATATCGTCTCCATTGGGAAGACTACAATCACAGACATATGACGCCCAAAATTCATCTCCATCGCGTCTGTCAAAGACGCATAAAGTGTTCACCAGTGCATCAATTTTTCATAAGGAGCCAGTGAGAGTGTTTGAAGGACACACCGCCGCCATCCTTTCGTTAGACTGGAGCAAAAATAACTTCTTGGTTACCGGTAGTATGGACCGAACCGTCAAATTGTGGCATATGGATAGAGACGATTGTCTAGACACATTCAAGCATGATGACTTCGTAACAGCCGTCTGTTTTCACCCCAATGATGACAGATTTTTCGTGAGTGGATGCCTTGACAATTGTGTACGACTTTGGTCTATATTGGAACGTTCGGTAGCATATACAAATGACCTAGGAGACGATGTTCTTGTGACTGCATTGTCCCTCTCTCCAACCGGAGATCACTGCATAGTCGGCGGTTTTAATGGCTCACTTTTTGCACTTGAAACCAATGGACTTCATTTGATACACCGTGTGGAGGTAAAGGGAAAAACCATCTCGTATCCATTCCATAACCGAAGTGGGAGCAAGATCACCGGCATTAAAGTTTTTGAAAATGAAGCTTCAGATAATCTACCGCAGAATTCTCTTTCTCGCTACAACATACTAGTAACGATTAATGACTCCCAAATTCGGTTGATTGATTTGCGACAAAAGAAACTTATCACCAGATTCAAAGGAATATCAAACGCAAATTCTTCCATTGTGGCATCTTTGAGTGAGAACAACAAGTATGTTATTTCCGGCTCTGAAGATCACTGGTGTTACGTTTGGGAAAATAACAACTCAATTATCAACAATAAGCTTCGGATGGCCATAAAGGACATGTACTTGACTCGCTCGGAGCATTTGAATTTGAAACACAAGAGAATCTCAAAGTTGTTAGACAACAAGTTGTTGAAGAAACTAAACTTGCAAAAATTCTTGGAGGATGGAAATGGTCAAATCTATGTCGCTAATGAAAACAACAGCTATGCCAGCTTCCATGCACATCATTCTAAAGTGAATGTTGCTCTATTTGCCCCAAGTCAAACGAAAAGGTTACTAGAGTTCTCTGATGACATCGTCTATGATCTTGTGAAAAGAGGCCCCAGCCTTGAGAAGGCAGGTATTCTTCCGTCAAGTCGCAAATGCAACACGTTCGCTACATCTACAGGATTAGATCAGGGGGAAATCATTATAACTTGCGATGACAGAGGCGTCATAAGGGTATTCCGGCAGGACTCGGCGTATTACGTTAGAAAGAGTTTTGTGGAGCTAAAAAAGAAATGTACATCTAATAATCTGCCCAGTTTAATTAATGAATCATTTCTGAGCATTAGCGGCATTGATAATAGGATGATGAAACCCCGAAGTTTGAGTCCCTCGTATCCCACATTTGACATGTCTTTAAAGTCAAAGATTCACAACAAATTGAGGCCCACTACTAGATCAACATTAATGATTCCGTCTGGAAGTATGGCATCAATGTCCCGTCTGCAATCCTCAAAAACGCTAAAGAAAAGCATGGAAAACAAAGATTTCCACACTCTGACATCTCTGACAAATTTGAGAAGTTTAGGTAGACCAGAAGCTCATCCTATAGACCCGGTATTAGACTTTATTGCTGTTCCTGTGCGAGCAAACAGGGAAAGCGTGAGTTTTTCGGATGAGTCCAGAAATGTGACACCTGATTTAACTTCTTCTCATCAGCTTGATAACATGGAAACTAGCTCTCAGAATGCTGATGGTTACACTTTGAGAAGTAATGAGAAATTGAGTTCCAAATCACCAGTGGTTCCCCCTCTCGAAATATAATTATTATTGTTGCTGCTGATTAACTATTTATATTTACTTTATGACGTAATTTCCATATCATTAGCTTCGTTATCCGCAATTTGACCACTTGTAGTTTGTTCACGTTCATTCTGTTGTAAAATTTTCTCGAATAACCCACCAAATTTCTTGCTATTCAATGCCAACCGCGATGATGTATGGGCAGCGAACCCGCCTGATTTGACCAAGCTGAGGAGCTTCACGGTATACACGCAGAGGTCCTTTTCAAAATTCCAGATTCTAAGGCTGACTAGCGCTGCTTTCTTTGCAGCGATCGATTCCTCTTGTGCCTCTTGAACTACTGTTGGGTCAACAGGGATCGCGTCACCATCCTCTTCTTCATTATCGCTGGAACCGAACGCTGTCACTGCTTCATTCTCTTCATTTTCCATTTCGACCACTATTTCTGTTGTATCAATGTAATCATCAAAGTTAACATCTTCTGTGTCTGTTCGCTCCAAAGCTATGTTTCTCACATGAGCGAGCTGAGCTTCTTTGATATAAAACACGTTCATTAACATACCTTGCACATCCTCAGGAATAGTACCGAATGTAAACGTACCCAATTTTAGATCATCCTGGAAAAATGATTGAATGTTTTCAAAGGCATTACTTCCAGAAAACCTCGCATAGAATCCCCTCAACGAAACAACACTATCAATAAAATTGTTAGCAAAAAGCACTTCCAATTTGACAAGCTTTTTTATGAGTTTGCGCATTGTGTGGTTCGAATCCGATGTGATGACATTCAATTCCTTGAGAGATTCATGTATTGATACCAGAATCCTGGATATGCTTTTCAACAGCGAACAAGGATCATCCAAAAATACATCTAGATCAATATTCACAGACCCGTTGTCATTAGTTGCGAATAGCAAATCCTCAAGCTTCCAACTCATAGACAATAGTAAAGTTGTGAGTATTGCGGACCATGATTCTTCAATTTGGTCCAGAATTTTCAAGTAATTATTCGGCCAATGTCTAATAAGCGAAATGAAATCAACTTTAGACATAACCATTCCCTGTAATACTTCCAACAAACTATTTGGGAAATTAAGAATGGGCTCAGAAATATACTTATTGATATTAATCACATTTTGTAGTTGATTCAATTTGAATAGGGTCACCGCAGTTTTGATCATCTTATTGCAAAGAACCTTTTGGTCGAGTGGCAAGTCAATTTTATCATCTTCCTCGACAAACGCCTCTAGAGGGTCATTTTCATGGAGAGCCTCCACCACTTCTGAAGCAAGAGAAACGATCAAGTCGTCTATTCTCATGCTTATATTGGCAGTTAGGTTCCGTTCCAGCGAGTGTATCAAATTTCTCAGATCATTGGAATCATAATTTTTCAACAAAATCAGGAAATAATCATCAAAAGCAGATTCAAGATCTTTATCAACATGCTCAAAGTCGGAAAAGTAATTCAAGATTTTTGAGTGCATTGTGTTATAATCCTCTTCTCGGTCGATTTTTACGAATACCCCAGTTAAAGAAGTAGGAATAACTAGAAGAACGTTAACCAAATTCAAGAATATCGAGTAGGCTTTAGGAACATGACTCAGATACTCTTCTAGCTGAAGAAGGAATGCAGCTACTCTGGGAAGGGCAGTGTTAATGTCATCAAAGCTGATTGATTCATCTTGTCTTCTAGTGTGCTTTCTTGTTAGAATAGATGAGATAGCACCCGAAACCATACTGAGAAGAACGCTCTTTTCCTCATTCGAGTTCAATTCCAATTTCTCTTTCAATAACACTTCTTGTGTTTCAAAGTTGTCATCCTTCAAGCCTGGTAATGCTTCAAAATTCACTGAGGATAAATCACACAAGAGATATCTCACTAATGTCTCCCATGTCTCTTGAAACTGGGGCAACAGGTACATCGAGCGAAACAAACTTGAATTGAGGGATGTGAAAGACATAGACTCTTCATTAACAGATATCATTTTCCGCTTATAATGGATATAGTTTGAGTATGAGGATTTCATAAATGCAGCTAATACCTTGTAACGAAGACAAACAGAAATCCTTATCTGGTCATCACCATCTCCAAACACATTTGACTTACTCTCTGAGAGAAAGATTTTATGTATTTCCAACTCAGAGTTAGCCTGTTTGGAGCAAATGGTGGCAGCAAATTTACACCATTCTTTTATCAATTTGTCAGACGAATTTTTAGGGATTTCTGCAAGGTAGAAACCGTACAGCCCAATTTCATTAATATCCGTTTGTTCCAAAAATCCTAGTCTTGATAGTTCGGTGTATATGGCGAAGAGGTGGACCTTGACACTTTTCAGTTTCTCCTTCCACATCATGCAAATAAACTGCTTCTTGAATCTATCAGTAAATTTTCTAAAACCAATTGTCATAGTACCTGACCCTGAGACAATGTGTCTGTAAAGCTTATGGATAGATTTCACCGTTTCATCCCTGACATTATCAGACGGATCAGAAAGTAACCACCCAAAGTACCTCAAATAGTTAGCCTGAAAAAAGACATCATCATTAATCAACATCCAATTGCAAAGTGCGCTTATACACTCGACTCGAATGAGACTATCGATATCTCGATATCGATGGATAAACACGTCTTGAAAGATATCACCCAAATATTCAAGAATTGTATCTCGTTGTGTTCTGAACGTATCAATAGTTTCTGAAATTATTTCTATTTTTCTTTCCTGTGCACGCTTATTTCTAGCATTCGTATTGCCCTTAGCGTTGTTCAATTGTCGCAGTTGTTTCTCCAAAGCAATGGTTAACGAGACAGCCTGCTCACAAAATTGGGATTCTATGGCCAACAAAATAACAGTGGAAACAAAACGAAACGGTCTGACGGTGCTAGACGATAATGCACAAAGCCATGCCAATATCGTACTCATCATTGGGGATGCTAATGAAGTCAACTCTGACAAATCACCTTCAAGATACAAGCAGCCTTTCTCATGGGATATTCTAATCACGTTTTCAAAGAATTCAATCACGTTTCCTCTAAAGAAACGAAGTTTTTTGTTAGTGGAGATAAAGGGAAACTCGTGGTACTTCTGACGTTTGAAGAAGACTGCAATATCGGAAACAGTGGCGTCAGCAGACTCATAATTTATCATGTCATGCTTCTGCAGTAACGTAAGGCAACCACAGCACCGCAATACCATATTAAAGAGTTCTGTAATGGCGTCACTAGAATTTGTCTCGAGATCATCCATAAACTGCTCTACCCATTCAAGGGCCAATTCCGAAACTGCAGATTCTGGATTTGAAAGAGCCTGGTATAGACCATTTTCGACAAAATCTGGATTGGGCTGAACGTCCACACGAGCTCGTTTTCTGGGCGGAGCATCGTCTTCAATTTCCTCCGCTGCCGATTCAAATCCTTCATAGTCGCTCTCAACTTCAGAAACCAGCGAGTCAGAATCCTCTACCGGCCGGGATATACCGTGATCACTTTCTGATGATGTGGATGAGCTTGAGATTCCCGTTGACCCTTTCCGTGTTGCTGTCGTAGAACGACGGGTTCGTGAAACCATTAGATATCTGTGTTTATATAAGAAATTGCAGACGCGTTTTCCAATAGACGCACCATCGCACAGTGAGTTCATGAGCTTGGCCCAAGGAACTAGGAAGCAATCAAAAAAAAAAAAAAAAAAAATTCGAAAAACTGAAACCTGACCTTTCTCTCTTGCGATTTCCATTCAAAATGAATCAACTCTACATATAAAACTCTACGCTCCACCTCTACTCTTAAGGGCATTCAAGTTTTTGTTATGTACTGCATATAGACCCAGTTCCGTTCTTATGAACCTGATAATGTGTAGTGTAAAAAGAGCATTGATATGTAAGGCGTTCAGCTTATGACTGATGCAATCAAATCCTAGTCACGCTATCCCAAAAAGTAAAACATTATTCAATTTTGCTCCAGGCAGATGTACAGGCATCTTCAGCAAGAGGTAGTGTCGCATCCAAGTCGTGCGCGCAGTCTATTCGATATATCACCAAAAAAACAATACAACAACCACAATAAGATATCAAATCTCACCAACGGAAATGAGTACGCCTGCTGACACAGAGTCCAATCCTGCCACTCCTGCCGTTGAAGATACACCAATGGCTGAAGCTGGGGAGGCTACCCAACCACCTAAGGAAGCAGAGCCTGTGGATCTTGAAAAGTTAAGAGCGTCTTTCCAAGAAAAGGCCAAAACGTACTTAATAGAGCAATCAAGACATGTTGTCATTCCATCATTTTCCAAGTGGTTTGATATGAACAGTGTCCATCAGATCGAGAAAAAGCTGTTCCCGGACTTTTTCCCTCCAAAAACTCTGGACGATGCTCCCAAATCCGTATACAAGACCCCAGAAACCTACTGCAACATGAGAGACTTCATGATTAATACTTACAGAATCAACCCTATTGAATACTTGACAGTTACTGCTGTTAGACGGAATTTAGCTGGGGACGTGGCCAGCATTATTCGTATTCACCGGTTTTTGGAGAAGTGGGGATTGATCAATTACCAAATTGACCCAAGAACAAAACCGTCACTTGTGGGGCCCCAATATACTGGTCATTTCCAAATAACATTAGATACTCCAAAGGGGTTGGCACCTTTTGTTCCAGAAGAAGTTACCGTCAAACAAGGGGAACTGCAAGCAACTCCAGCCACCACTGAAGAGAAGAAGGAATCACAGCCTACTGCCAAAACGGAAACTACTGAGGATATCCTGGTGATCCCTCTTAACATGGAAGTTTCACGCAACATCTTTGATGATACAGTAACATCAAGTGCACCTTCAGCTGTGCTGTATTTTTGCAATGAAACATCCAATGACGTTTCTGATGTGAGATACCACAACTTGAAAAGCACATCGCTGGTGGGCTCCAACATCGGTCCCCTGTTTATCAGTAAAGAATGTTTTGAACAAGGCTTATTCCCCCTGAACTTTGTCTCTTCTGACTTTGTCAAGTTGGAGAAGAATATGAAACAAGCTCAATGGGCTCCACAGGAGGTTCTTTTACTTTTAGAAGGTGTGGAAATGTTTGCATCCACTGATAATGATAGTCAGTCCTTGTTCGTGAACAGTAACGGCCAATGGGATAGAATCAGTGAACACGTTGCTTCTAAGTCCAGAGAGGAATGTTTGATTAAGTTCTTGCAATTGCCCATCGAAGAAAAATACTTGCAGAAAATCATCAAATCAGAAGAGAGTTCTAGTCTGGAGAAAGGCTTTGATAAAGACACCATTGTTCAAGAAGTTGTGAAGAAGTTGATTGAATCAAACGATGGTAAAGAAGTGGTGACAAAAAACGCAGCGGAAAATTTAAAAGAAGCTGTGGTGGACCAAACAAACATAATCAATCAAGTTGTAGACTTGACATTGCAGAAAGTTGAGGCCAAGTTGAAAGTGATTGACCAGCTAGAATCCGATTTGCTTAAGACAGAGAATTTATTGAACTTACAGCGGAAGCAAGCACTCATTGAGAGATGGTTGAATTTTGAGAAGATTACTAAGTTTAAAAAGGAGAATACTAATCCTGATTTGGTACCATTATTGGATGACTTGTTGACCCCTATCAACATCAATGAAATCAACAAAACTTTCAATAAAATCAAATTAGACAGCGACGTCACAGCTCCATCAGACGTGGATGAAAGTATCAAGGAAACTTCTTTGCCAATTAGTGTGGTCCAGCCTAAATCTTACCAGTTCTGGTCTGCATGAGTGAGCACAGAACAAAAACTTACCCATTTTCGGGTCCATTGTACAATATAGAATATCGGAGATTAGTGTAGAGTAATTTGATTTGTGGCAAAGAGATGTCGGAAGTTTTAGAAACGGAAAATTAAAACGATTCTTGAGTTGAATGGAGATCATGATCTCAGTAAGATTTCAACGTTAAGGTAGCTCTTTTGAATCATGTGGCACTGCATATACCTCTGCGAAGAGGATGGATCTTTTCGTATCATTTCTCATCTTTACCAATCACCATTTCCTTTGCACTTTCCTGCCACTACTCTCTTACATGGTCTACCACATGTGGAAACTACGACTTGCACGAGTTGCTAATAGACAGACATTTATCAGGGCCTTCCCAAGCCGATGGTCTTTGCAAAAACCGCGGTACGTCCACCAGGCGCGCTCGCTCCAAGCTGCCCGGCCCGCACTTGCACAAACGCTCGCACAAGCGCTCGCGCCGACAGAATCCGAGTACCCCCAGCATGTTCCTGGCCCCGATGATGTCATCTATGTGGCTATGAGTTCAGGAGTGGACTCCTCGGTGGTTGCTGCATTATACGCCTCGCAGTACAAAAATGTTCATGGTGTATACATGGCCAACTGGTCCCAAACTGCAAAGTGTACTGAGGGCGAATGGAGAGATGTTCAGAAGGTGTGTGAGCAACTTGGAATCTCGTCCGAGCGAGTCAACTTTGAAAAGGAGTATTGGTCAGATGTCTTCATGCCCATGCTTGACATGTACGAGCGTGGATTGACCCCCAACCCAGACTTGGGGTGCAACCGTCACATTAAGTTCGGGCGCATGGTGGACCATCTCGCGGCTAAGCACTGTAGCAATCTGGACCAGCTTGGAAACCAGTCATTCATGGCTGCCAAAAATGAGGCAAAAGAAACTGAGGCAGCTAACTCGAATTCAGACACTTTTGAGTCTTTGGCTGCGTCTCCAGTTCGTTGGTGGTTGGCTACAGGCCATTATGCCCGAGTCCACGCGCACCCGGCCGGAGTACGTTTGCTTCGCGCGCTCGACTCTTCGAAGGACCAGGCGTACTATTTGGCGAACACTGTTCCTTCGACTTTTAATAACGTCCTTATGCCTTTGGGCCATCACACCAAGCGCCAGGTGCGCCAGGCTGCAGCAAAGTTGGGCTTGGTCACAGCATCAAAGCCTGACTCGCACGGGCTTTGCTTTGTGAGTCCTGAGCACACTAAATTCCGCCACTTTTTGGATGAATACCTTCCGCCCCGCCCAGGAAATATTGTGTCAGAAGATGGCAAGATATGGGGCCGCCACAATGGATTATGGCATGCCACCATTGGACAGCGCCTGGGAGTCTCAATGCCACAGGGAGATCCAGCTTACGCCGGAGTGTGGTTTGTAAGCGACAAACGTGTGGAGAGCAATGAATTAGTGATTGTTCCTGGAGGCAACCACCCGCTGCTCTATTCAAAGCATGCGCGCGTGGCTGATTGGAGTTGGTGGGGCGACGACAGTGAAAGTGTCGCGCAGAAAGCCCTGGCGCTCGCCCTAAACGAGACTTGCGAGGCGAGCGTAGACAAATCTTCACCCGCTGCATTTCATTCACACACTGAACTGTCTGCAAATGCTGATACAAGCACTGAATCTTCTTCCAACTCGAAATATCCCCTCACCATCCAGTTTCGTCTGTTGCAAGAACCGGTGCCAGTGAGGAAGCTCCGTGTGAGGCCTGACGGTATCGAAGCAGAGCTCGTTCTGCCTCAACGAGCATTAGCACCAGGCCAGAGTGTAGTACTATTTGAGGGGCTACGTGTGCTTGGCGCAGGAACACTTGTGGCTACAAAATAATCATGTTCATAGAATCATCTAATCATTCATACATATACTTAAAACGTAAATAAGGCTACCCCAGGATAAATAAATTGCTAAATAGTAGTGAAATGACTCAGAATACTTCCACTATAGCACCCTGCTTGTTATATACAAATCAATCAGTCATAAATTATACCTAGCCCAAATACCTACTAATACCAAGAATTGAAATCAACCACTATGCGCTGTCTAAAACGCAGTGATAGTGGGGTATAAAGCTCCAACATCGGATGATTTAGCGGATTCAGAATGGTCTTTTTGCTCCTTTTGCTCCTGTTGTTCCTGTTGTTCCTTTTCCTTGATAAGCTTGGCCAAGTGCTCACGCACAAGGTTGATTAATTCGAGGTGCTTTTTAACCTTCTCAGCGTCAAACTTATCTTCCTTGATTTCCAATTTGCTGAAAAGTTCAGCAGCTTCATCTTCTTCCGTATGTTTTGTCTCCTCATTATCATCTTTAGTTTGAACAAGCGCAGCTGCTGATCTTTGAACGTTACTGACATAGTTGGATTGAGCTGGGTATGCGCCGGAACTAGAGGTTTGTAATGGTCTCGATGTCTGTGGGAAGCTAGGAGTGTAACCAACGTTATGGTTGTTGATGAAGTTACTTCCCGACTCATTAGACTTAGTTTGTAATTGAGGCAACAATGGGTACAAAGGTTGTTGTGGTTGCAACTGTGGTTGCAGCACTTGTGCAGGCGTGCTTAAGTTCTGGTATTGCATGTCAATAAGGGAAGATAAGTTACTGAAGAATTTCTCTGCCTCATACAAATTGGGAGGAGCCAACGCATGTTGAGTATGAGATACACTGTTGTTGTATGTCTGATGACCATATGTCTCTTCAACTCCATTCAACTTGTTGTACACATCGATGTTGTAGTGAGGTTCTGTCTTGAGTCTCTTAGAATTGTCTGGGGCATAAAAGTTGAAGTCACTGAGGATTCCGTTCACAAGGTGCATATTGCTGTGGTTTCCTTCATATGCTCTCTTCTTCATGTCAGAGGTAGGGTATGGTTGTAGAACCGAACTGTGGTCGAATAACTCGGCATTATTAGACATTTCGTTGCCTAATGTAGAGTAATTGTTCGTGTTCACCTCAGTCTGGTTGTTGAACAGGTAAGTTGGGTACATTTGTTGTGAAAAGTCTTGAACATTCTGAGGCGAATGTTTCTGTGCTTTCTTCAACTTACGTTGATGGTCATCTTCATGAATCTTCGTATGTTTCTTCAAGTCCTGTGGTCTCTTGAAACTCTTTGGGCACAAGTCACAGTGATAAGGCTTTAAAGGCACATGGACACGCAAATGCGAAGTGATATGGTCTCTCTTCACGGTAGTAACTCCACAGTCATCCCAAAGACACGTCAAAGACAAGTTATTGGAGCATTTTCTGCCGACATGGTCATCACAAAGATGGTCATACAAGTCCTCCGGTGTGTTGAAAACGGTGGAGCAGTCGCGCCATTTACAGTAAAATGGGCCCTTCATGTCAGCGTCACGGATCTTACGGTAGATCTTCTTTGGCTTCTTAACCTCGGTGGTCTCAGCGGTCTTTGGAGCTGAGTCGGAAGTAGGGCTAACAAGAATGGAGACTGGTTGCTGTGGAGGTGGAACAAGACTAGTTCCCATAAGTGGCTGCTCGTTAGAGAAGGCAGAATATCTCGAGTGTTCATTAAGGAAATGGTTAGAGTTCTGTGCCATATCAGCATTCTTTTGTAACGGAGAGTTCTCTGATGATTGAGATGTAAAGGAAGTTTGCGGGGAACCACCAGAATATTGTGTCGTAGGCGAGTTTGAAGAGACAGCATCTGATACAGCATCAATATCAAAATCAAGTTCCGAGTCAACAACCTTCTCTGCTGTAGCGTTGAGATAAGTCACGGGATGTAAGTTATAGTTTAGGGAGGACATTTTGATAAATAAGGAAAAAGCTCTCCTGTTTGCGGATAATTTAATCACCAAAAAAAAAAAATCAAACAAGGATTCGTTTATGAAACTGGTTCGATTAAAAGAGTATTAAAAAGAAAACTCTTAAATAAAAAATATTGTTGAAGTAGATGGAAATCCTGCAATCGGCAGTGCTCCTTAATAAGTACATGATGGGTCATTAGTGCCAAGAAGTGATTGCCAAGATTCCTGCATATATCCCACGTGAACTCTTGTGGTCTAGAAAAACTGAGGCTGTGACCCTGTATTTTGAACAGACCACGGTTGTGAGAACAGACAACAAAAAAATAATATGCCTTCAGCCAGATTCGAACTGACGATCTCCTCATTACTAGTGAGGTGCCTTACCAACTTGGCCATAAAGGCTTGAAGAAAGTCTCCCGGGGGTGAGTCGAACACCCGATCTCAAGATTACAAATCCATTACAGTCTCGCGCCTTAGCCAGCTTGGCCACCGAGAGGCTTCTTGAAATACAAGGTTGAAATGTACGTATTTGTGCATGTTCGACCAGTTCTTTGACGGTGTGATGATCAACTAATATACGCATCCTTCTGTTACCTCATATTTTCGAACACATTATTCAACAACATTAATTCGTTCGGATTATCCTTCTTCAAGCATTCTTTTATAGACCTTGCCCCAATATTGAACGTCACCCTCGTGTGTTACCTGCAGGATATCATGTTATCAAGTACGATCTCTAGAGAGCAATCAGAAAGAAGGACCATCAACAAAAATGGAACCACACGAGCAATCACAAGCGCAAACACAGACGTCCCAGACACAGACCGAGGTCCGTGAGCCAAATCCGGTTCTACATTTGACCGCCGCATCCGGCACGACCAAACGGAAACAAAAGAAGAAGGCCAAGGTCAAGTGGACTGAGGACGTAATTGACAACGAACACATGAACAAGAAGAAAACCAAAATATGCTGTATATTCCATCCACAGAGGGAATTCGGTGAGAGTTCAGACTCTTGTCTGAGCTGCTCTTCCAGTGATTCGAGTGATGCATCTGACAATGAAGCTGACAAGCAACATGAGCCTAAGAGAGCCAGTCCAAACGCATACGAAACTCAACCTCATTATAAGAACCATAGCCAGCTTCCTCCAAAAGCAATTTGATACGGGATTTGGAATCGGATATTGATTATTCAGGGTATAGTCACATTTAAAAGTTGTCCTACGTTCTCATATAGACGGCTTGATCATAAGGAAAAACAGGCGTGTTAGAAAAGGTGTAGTACAGAATTAATTTTGTTCTAGAAGAAAAAATGGCTAATCTTTCAATTGATGGGCTGGCCATAATCATGATTATGTGTCACTATTAGAAATCAGCGAGTCCATCTTCGAAGTGCTCTGATATAAATGGCACTCTAGCTATATAGATCCTTTTAGATTCTTTTTCTCTCTTTTACAAAGAATTGAAGTCAAGGAGAAGTTCAGAATATGTAGGATTAATGAAAAGTATAATCTATCCGTTTAACTAAAAAGAAATGCAAAGTTGTCGATTATTTGAAACCTATTCCGGGTTCGTGATGTGCAATACGCGGTGGGAATAATCTATGTCGTCGTTCAAAGATACCTTAGATTGATTCATCGCCGTTTGGTCCACGCGGCTGTCAAACTCCAGAATAGGAAACATTATTGGATGACCTAGGTCGCTATTCTGTCGAGTTTTCCGTTTGGCAGGGTTTTTCGTCGTTGGTGTTGCACCAAAGAGCAGCGGACCCAAGAGCAGGATCAACAGCTTACTCAGATTGTTTCTGTTCAAAATGGTAGACAGAGACTGCAGACCACGTTTGGTTGCAAATGCAGCCTTTGGGTTTGTTTCAGACAACTCGTCTGACGAGTAGCTGTTCTCCTCATCAGAGTATGCGTCTGAATGGCGCCCGCTAAAGCAGCAGCAATATAGGAGAGATGATATCAATGCCACAACGACCACACCCACGGCAGTAAAAGTGCCGGCGACTTTGCCTGCAGAGTCGAAAAAGGATTTCCTCGTGGATGTGTTCAGTGACAGCAGCGTTCCGTTTATCACGCGCGTGATGAACTGCGTGGACACCATGTTCGTGCTGGTTCCATTGCTGGCCGTCACCGAAATAACCGACGTGACCACCATAGTGGATGCGCTTACAGTGGAAGGGCTAGAAGTAATGCTGGAGCTTGAAGAAGACTCCAGGCTTGCGCTCGACAGGCTCGAAGAGCTGGACGTAGATGATGAAGTCTCATCAGTTGATGTGTCCGAAGACAGCTCTGAGGTCCTGGCTTGCGGAGCTGACGTCAGGGTGGACAGACTAGTTGAAGTTGACAGACTAGATGTCGTTGACAGACTAGATGTGGTGGGCAGATTAGATGTGGTGGGCAGATTAGATGTGGTGGGCAGATTAGATGTGGTGGGCAGACTAGACAGTATACTAGTCAGGGTTGGCTGACTTGTCAGGGTGGACAGTGTTGTCAGGGTGGACAGTGTCGTCAGAGTGGACGGTCTTGTTGACGACGTCAGACTCAGGGATGTCAGGGTAGTACTTTGCAGACTCAGTTTGCCCACGGTCGACTGCGGCAGCAGTAATATGATGTATCCAAATACTCCAGCACCTCCGCAGTTCTCCTGATCCTTATAGCCAGGGCAGCCAGTGTTACATTCTGACATGGACACAGTGTCTTGCGGAACACTGTTGGCGCACCAGCAGTCGAAGTTCTGTGTGATTGCAACTGCGTATCCCGAGCACTTATCCTTGCACCAGCCATTTGACATGAATTGGTATGACAGCATTTGCGTGCCTAGATTTGTAGACAGGCATAAGTCAAGATCCACCAGCCACGAACCGGGGATTAACAAGAGCAATATGAGGGCTAGCATGGATGAAGGGAAGCTAAAGCTATTGAACATGGATACTTCCTTAAGACTTGAAGAAATATGGGCCTCAAGGTGGATGGGACGGGATCAAATGTTGCACCACCTATTATTAGATTTGGGCGAAAGTCAAAATTAAGGGGAAAAAGATTCAGTTTGAATCGAAGAATTTGAAGGGCGGCTTGCAAACGACTACCGAACTAACAATATTATGGTATCGTGAAATTGACAGCACATTAGGCGGGTAAAGAGCCTCGGGCAAGAAAATATATATACACCCGAACAAAGTAGTGATGG
>JAJMEJ010000006.1:90328-157643 GCA_030574075.1 Clavispora opuntiae
CCCCCCCCCCCCCCCCCAAAATAATTACCTCTCTTATTATATCAATTATACCCTTTTGAGTTAAAGACTGAAACTTCGTTTGAAGAGCTCGTCTATCAAATAGGCCTGCGAAACTTCCCATTCCTTGCTGTATGTCTCAGTTCTGTTCAAGGTAAGAAGAAAAACACTGGCCTGCGCATGTAGTCTCTGCGGCACATCACCTGCCAAAAATGTGCCCCACCCAAGTCCCTAGTGAAAACATTTCACCAAATGTATGGTCATGGTGTTTTTCTCTTTTCTCTCTCGTAGTAAACCTTCTGTGCTGATTCTTCAGGTCTTCTTTTCTTGCCCGTCATTTGGTTCACGGAGAATTGTTTTTTTTTTTTTTTTTTCTTTTGGCGCTGGCTTAGGGCCTGCGAATGTAAGGAAATGTGCGGTGTGCCTAGACGCTCAAAGTGCTCTTGCGCCGTATCATGTAATGCATGCCATTTTCCATAACGTTCCGGTCAGTTCGAGCGTCGCTAGTGAAGATCTAAAATGCATGTTATTTGCTAGTACATCTGTCAACCACAGATATCATACTACGATTACTATCTGCGAAGGCTATTCTCTCCCTCTCCCTCTCTCTCTCTTTCTTTTTCTCTTTCGCCCCCTCTCTCGGAGTTAAGTCTTAGTTTCTTTTCTCCTTTCTCTCTGTCTTCACTTCACTCCTCACCGCTGGGCGGAATCATCGGCTTGGGCAGGTGGATATGCTGGTTCTGCACATAGACCATTAGCTACTGCCCGCATTGGCCGTCGTCCCAATTCATCCGGAATCCTCTAGAATTATTACGGACAACCCAAACGGATGATACCTGCAATCTGACATGGCATGCACATCAAGTGGCATTTGTTCCAAGGCGTTGCAATTCGATTGCTTGGTGTTGTCGTGATTTGATGGAAGAAGCTTTTTTTTTTTCCTATGTTTCGCGCACCACATGTAGTGTAAACAAATAAATCCACATTACCACCGAGTTCACTGTCTGAGTATACGTGAAGGTATCGGGCGACTCATAAGTCCGGGCGTTTTCTTTTTCATGCACCGCTTCTAATCGAAGAGTTCCTTGTCTGTTTATAGTTATTCCGTTTCCAATTGTGGATCTCAAGCTTGACACTCCACATCTATCAGCCGCCTCCGGATAATCCAAGAAAAGAAGAGATATTAGTTTCGTATTTGTCATCTATTTATCTAATATTGTTTGTTTTTTATATGGAGATTGAAAAAGAAATTGCTGACCTCCATGCAGAAATTGCTACGCTTTCAGATCACCTTAAACTGCTTCAGACCGAACATGACTCTCTCTTCAGGCAGGTGACGAAATTTGAGGCTGACAAGAAATACAAGAACTTGACCAAACCTGCAATTCCAAAAAAGGCCCCACGTCACGCTCATTCGAACGAAAGCGACGATGACGCCCCGCCCTTGATCCATTACTCCTACTTTGATGATTCCATTAAGGCATACTTTGAAGAGGGTCCCGTGTCTAAAGAGGAGCCAACAACTGACCCAGAGAAAGTACTTGCAGCTATTCAGCAGCGTTCCACTACACGGGACAATGCATTGCACGAGAGTATCATACGATGTACTGGTGTCACGGCATTTCCCATCAATGACCAATTATATGATCCTGAGGACGATCAGCTTTTGGGTCTTCGTTTTGATGTATTGTCGCATTCCACCAAATCGTTCCTTAAGCCGCATTACATCATTTTGCGGAGGAGACAAGATACCGAAAAAGGCTATAATTCTCTGGTTACTCGCAATTGGCTGATCTTCCGTTACACCACTCCCTCCTACGTACCTCTTGAGCGGTTGAGCCCCTTGCTTACGAGGGGTGAAGATGGCCTCTTAGACTTTGTGGAACAGATTCGCTTTTATTTGGTTTGGGTGCAGTATAAGCATGAAAAGTTTGACCGTCTTGCTGAAATTCCGGCTTCAACGATAATTTCCACCGGAGGTGCTCATCCTATCATCGCAAAGATAGACAGAGATTTGGAATGCAAGAGAGTTTCTGTTTTCCTCAAGAATCAGGACAGTCAAGTGCATGAACTTGAGTTGGTATGTGGTATTTCCCTGGTGGAACAAGTCAATTGCAAATTCTCCCAACCGTCATTGGCGTTGCAGACAAAGATTCTGATGATACTACGAAACTCTGACTTCTATTCGCTACGGGCAACATTCGTCAAAGTTCTTCAACTAATGCTGGAGCATTCATTATTGTGAAATGTCTTCCCAAAACTACATTTACTCAGAATGATCTTTTAATGAAAATAATTATAATAGAAATATTTTTTTGGTCTAATAATTTCAGCATATAAAGCATGCTTTCGTCTTCTTCAGACAGCAATCGCTTACCTAAAACGCGTTACCGAATCCAGCACCAGTTGGTTGATATCCTAAGCCAGTGAAGTTGGCTGCCGGACCACCAGTAATCATAAGAGGTTGGCCAGGGACAGGCTCATCATCTTTTTCCTCTGCCTTCTTTCTCTTTTGCAAATCTCCGTACACCTCATTAAGTTTCTTCTGGTTCTCATAGAAAACAGATATCTCATATGGCTTGATAAAGTTGCCCAAGTTGTGCAACCAAGCCAACTCAGCGACGTAATCATAATCAATAAGACTATAGCTTGAGTACAAAAGAGCAACGAAACATTCGTGATTACCTGTTTCAACAAAATAGTCCAAAAGCTCATGTGCAAGCTTAGTCGACTTGGAGATCGTCACAGTCTTGATCAAATCTGCCCACAACTTGTCATTCTTCAAGATAGAGATTGCCTTATTGTATTTCTTGTTCTTGGTGTACAATGTAGCAGAAATTTGTCTGAAGAAAATGATCTTGTGGTTTTCCAATCTCTCAGCCAAGTCTAAGGAGTTGAATCTGTTGGAAGATTCACTCTCGATTGCAGAACGCAATGACTTGTAGTCTTCTTCTTCAATCAACAAGTCATGGTAAGCACCATTCACAATTGAGTTGTTCTTTTCTAACACAGAAATCAAAAATGGCTTGATCAATGGCAAGTTGTCGGACTTGACGAACATTCTCACCACTCTTGGCAAGTCAAGCTTAGGAGTCAAAACAGACAATAAGTCTACCAACAAAGTGGGGTTCTCAGCAAGGTAGAAGTTAATGGCCTTATAATAGATTTCCAAGTTGGAAACCTTAACGATAATTTCCTTAAATGAGCTGTGGTCGAAGGCAACTTCTGACTTTTCAATCATAGTTAAAGCAGCATTGTCCCATTCTTCATAGTGACAATACAAGAAAATCAACTCAGGATACAAATGAGCTTCCTCGCACGCAGTCAACACCTTAGGTATGTTAATTCTGGACCAGAACAACTTCAAGTGCTCCATCACCTTCTCTGGGCTGTATTTAGTGTAAAGGATAGCGAGTTCAGTGAACATACCCATGTGAGCTCTTTCCAAACCTAATCCACTCTCGAAAAGGCTGATGACCTCGTTAAAGTAACCATTGTGTTCGTACGTTTCAACTAATTCCGGCAATTCTTCGGCATCGATAATCAAGTTCAAACCACAAATTTGGGCCAATCTGAATTCCTTGTTTTCAATACAAGCACTGTTGACTTGCTTCCAAACAGAAATGTTCGATGCCTTTCTGGCACAGTCGACTGCACCTTGGTAGTCCTTCAAATAAACCAAAGTGGTAGCGAGCTTTGAGTACTTAGAGATGTTGGAGTACAAGATTCTGGCAGCCTTGTAATTCTTGGATTCGAACAACTTGTCACCAATTTCCTCCAAAACAGCAACGTTTGGTCCAGCAACAAATTTTTCAATCTCGTTCAACTTGTCCAAAGATGCGTAACAGTTGATTAAAGCATTATCAATCATTGGCTCTCTCAAGGTTTCTCTGGCCATGTCCAAGAACGGAATCAATTCTTCCTCTTTACCAGCACGCTCAGAAATTTCAATAACCTGTTGGAAGTTGCTTGGGTTCTTTGATTTCACATAAGACTCAATAGCCTCAGGAATCCGTAAACCGTTCAATTGGGCAGTACCCAACTGGAACCACAAGTCAGAGGTATCATACTTCTCGGCATACTGTTCACCTCTATCAAGAGACATGATGTCTTCAACTAACACCTTCATTGCATCATTTCTCATTTCAAACTTGTCATAAACCTCAAATGCCTCTTCAAATAAGTCATTATCAATACATAATGGCGCAATTTCGGCAGGATCGAATTTGTCCAACTTCTCAATGTAGTTGCTGACACGGGAGGGATCGGCCTTGATTGCAGTCAAGATCAATAAGCCTTGCAAAGAAGTATTGTCGTTGAAAGGAGATGGCTCCAAAATAATTTTCTCCAACAATTCGATCAATTCATGTGGCAAGTCGTTTTCCATAAATGCCTTGACGGTGACGGATACTGGCTCTGGGTCGCTCAATTCAGGAATACCGGTGGAAACAACTTGATCAATAAGTTGTCTTCTGTGCTCATTGTCAGGAGACAAGACCTTAGCCCACAAATCAAAATCAGACTTACTCAACAAGTATCTTGCTTGGTACTTGTACATCTTGTTCTCGTTGGTGATGTTGATCAATTCTTCGTCATTACCACCTTTAGAGTAGGCAATGTATGCCAAAAATGGGTCTCTCTTCTCACAGTATTTACCAACTGACAAGGTGTCATAATTGTCGTTCTCTTGCAAGAACTTTTCTGGACTGTTGTTGGAATCAATGTAGATCTTGGCCAAGGTATTGTATACTTCTTGGTCGGTAGAGCCACCTTCCAAAGTCTTTTCCAAGAATGGCAATAAGATCTTCAAACGGTTTCTCTTCTCAACTTCGTTCACCAATTCCTTTAATGGAACCCTACCCAAGACAGACATCAACAAGTTTTGGATTATACTTTCATCACAGTCAACGTCCAATAAACCGGCAACGACCTGAGGAGTATTGCCAGGGTTGACTTGTTGAACATAAACCTCGATAAACTTGAAGTATTGGTTCTTGTACAAGTACAAGATCAAATCGTGAACGAAGTTGAATCTGTCGCACACAATGATCAATGGCAATTGATCATCTAACTTAAACTCCTTCAAGAAGTTCTTTACTTTCTCACCATTGTAAACATTGTTGTCTCTAACAACTCTCTCAATTTCTTTGGTTTGGTTCAACTTTGCAGCTGCTTCAATGTACTTGTAGACGACATCTGGGTCTTGAGTCAAGTTGACAATGGATGACAAGTAGTAGTACTTACCTTCATTACATTTGTACGTCTCAAAAAGCTTAATCAAGTTCAATGGGCCCAACAAGTCTGAATACTTGGTAGCAACTTGAATGACAACTTGCAAATTTTGTTGCAAGTTGTTGCTTAACAATTCATTCAAACAGGTCATAGATTGCTGAACATTCAATTGGCCGAAGTATGAAACCAACCAGTCGTTAGGCAAAACGTTAGTGTGGACAATGACTCTCTTGATATCCTTCAAGTCGTCATAGTGCTCTAAAGCTCTTTGGAAAAGACCTGACTTTTCACACAACTTTCCGATACTTGGCTTGTCGTAGTGACTGAACATATTGTTGCCCAAAATAGCATCAGCAACTTGAGGAGCATGCAACAAGTTGATCTCCAAAACCTTTGTTTGCAAGTGGCCATCTGCTGGAGAATCGTTCTTCAATGCATCTAATAAGAAAGCAGTACCTTGTTGAATAAAGTTCTGAGAGAAAAACAAATCGGCGACCCTCTCGATATCTAAATTGACAGTATCGTTTGCCAATAAAGATGTTGCAAATTCACTTGCTTTGTCTGGGTTTACACGAACCAAGTTTTGAATCAAATTGGTGTAGTCTGGCTCATAGTTAACTTTTTGGCAGTATGGCAAGATCTTGTCGAATTGTCCCAACTCTGCCAAACATGAAACAACCTTGATGCTAACATTTGCCCTAACATAAACAGCCAAAGCCAAAGCAGTATCATAGGACTTAACAACATCACCTAATTCCTCAGAGGAGGTCAACTTGTCTTCCTTCAACCACTTTTCAAACAAAGGCTTACGGTCTTGCTGCAAGACTGGCTTTGCAAGCTCGATGGATTCTTCCTTATTAAGGGATCCTCTGTCCAACAAAGTGGAGAAATATTGCAAGATAGGGGAAATCTGACCTGGTTGAGGGGTGATGTGTTTCAACTTGTTAATAGTGTCTTGAGTTCTCAATTGATCAGAGGAAGCGGCAACCTTGGCTGCATTTGCGTAGTCACCCTGGTTTAAGTAATTCTGGAATTGTTGTTGAAACAAGTTTTCTGCGCCTGGGAATCCACCACGAGAGGCGAGGGCTAATGCCAATGTCACATCGGATAATTTTTCCAAAACGTAAGGAATGATCTTGTCCTTAGCAACTTCAACTGCCAAAACTTGGCCAGATTTGTTGATGGTGATAAGACCAGTACTGTTGTTATAAGGAGCTGCGGTGAAAACAGGATCGGCGGTGATTCTATTAACGAACAAGTTCGAGCCTGTTTCAATATCATATAAGTGAATGAAACCATACTTGGTCAAAATGTAAAGAATACCGTATTGGTCAGACGCTTGCAAACTGATTGGGAAATCGTTGGTGGCATCTGGAGGGAAGAAAATATCCACAGTTCTTTTATGGAATGGAGGGTTCCCTTCGGCATGGTCAATCTCAATAATGTGCAAGTTACCTTGTCCCAGAGCGGCCTTATTACCAATACAGAAAACCTTGGTTGGGTGAGGAGCACCAGCTAATCTGATTTGAGCGAACTTAGACACATGACCTTCAATAGCTTGGGATACATTTCTAGCCTTGGAGAACAATTGGATGTGACCGGCAATGCGACCGTCTTCCTGAGCGATACCTGTAACAGCAAACCAACTTAGGTCAGCGTCAGCAACAAAGTTTATGATCTGGCAGTTGTTCAATGAATGGTGTCTGTCTGTCAATTTAACAGGGCCATCATTCGTGCCGTCAAAAATCGACCACGTGTAAATGTCAGTAGCGGTAACAAGACCCAAAACATCATCGGTCAACCACTTCCAAAGAACAACAGGTGAGTCGATGGTGAAGGACTTCAATCTCTGCTTCGTTTGCAAATTGAAGATCTGCAAAGCCGTTCCATTGGCACGTAACGCAATCACGTTCTCCTTTGTGTGCATGATAGCATTGTCTGCTGACATGTTTTTTCTTGTCACTTGGAAGTTGTTGTGCAAGTCAACAATCGCCACGGTGTTCCCTTGAGGTCCACTCTCTCTCACACAAATGTAGTGGTCTGACTCCAAAGTGGTTGACTTGAAATCGAGAGATTGCGGCTGGATCCCCAATTGCGTCAACTGAGACAATTGGGTGAAATTGATTGGAATATCAGACATGTTTTATTGTTTGGGTGCTAATCTGTTTTGCTTTGGGTGGAGCAAAGTCAATCGGGCCCCGGCTTTCAAACTAGAGTTTCGTATAAAAAGAAAGTAGCGGGATTACTTTGTTGAATGTATAATCCCAGCCAGGTTGTTGGTTGTTCTTCAATTGAGGGGTGTTTGGGGCGAGAAACAGTAAAAAGCAAATTGGGAATTTTGATTCCGGCTGGCGAGGGAACTTGTGAGTGTCACCACCATTACTCGTTGGCTTATGTAAGCACTCCTACCATTTATAACCGATTCCAAGCACTATGTGCCGGAAAAGAGCTCCCCCTCATTGAAGTGAGGCGGCTATGGATGCTTGTCTGGTGTACGGATGTGTGTTGGTGGATGTGTGTATGTTAGGATCGTCTTCAATTATTCTTTGTTTTATCTGCTACGTTTCTTCTAAACATTTTTTTTCTATATCTACTCACTAATTTCTCTATATAGGGGGCATCACCGAAACCAAAACCTCCTCAACCAATTTATTGGTGTACCCATTAGACGAGTTCCAGTCCGGCTGCGACTCGTACTCTTGCAAATATTTCTGCACCTCTTTCCATTCACTGCCGTACCAATCCCCAGTAAGCATACTAATCTCCATACGCTTCCGGTACTCTGTCTGTAGTCCTTCCTTATTCAATGGATCGTTCGTCTCCCAATCTACTAGCCAGTAGGCTATCTTTCTGTATGCCACTTTCACTTGTTCTGGAGTTACATATAGAATGACATCATCCTTAATATGATCCCATACCACTAAACTTTTTGCAAGAAGCATAATGCCTTCCAATGCTCGAAAGGAAAGACGCGTTGTTTGAGGCGCCAAAGAACAGAGCCGGTGTGATCGTGTAAACACTAATAATGAACAGATGTATTCTTGGATGAATGGCTTGGCATACACCGACTCTAGTTTCTCTCGACCTAAGAAGATCATTCCTCGAGAGCACATGATTTGCGAATTATCTGTAGATGTGATAAGACAACTTTGAGCAAACCAAAACCGATCTTTAATTTGCTGGTACAGCTTTGGTAAGCGGCAGTTTCGGCCAATAATAGGAATCACTAATTGCAACTCTGGTTTTAGTACCATGTACTCGCCAAACTTGATTGGAGAGTTCTTTTCTGTCTTCCTCAGCGCAACACTGTTGTATTGTTCTAGCTCATCGAATATTCGAAGCAATCCGTCCTTATACGGAATACTCATTTCCACATCTTCTAAGTTTTTCCAGATCACCACTTCATACAACTTTGGAAACGCATTTTCCAGCGTTTGAACCATTTTGCTTGTGATTTCCCGGTAAGGATCCGCCTGACATTGTAGTAGATCAATCTCAATCACATTGCTCATCTGTGGCTGGTCTTTCAAAAACTGCACAAGCGCAGAAAAACACTCGTCGTAATTGTTGGTCTGTAGTACCACATTCTTTTGTGCAATCAAGCTCAATATGACTGCCACTTGTACATTGTCCATAGTCCGCTTTGTAGTTAGTATGTGCTTATCTGAGACACTTCGTCATGTAGCACACCCGTACATCCAGTTAGATATGTGTGGTTGGCTATACCAATCATTCACTACAAAAAGGAATGAAGACGAAGTGAGAATAGTTTCAATTATGGAAGGTCAAGAGGAGATCCAGATAACAGTAACAAGCTATTTTGAATTCTTGTGTAATTTCCGGTTCATTTTTTTTTGAGTCCCGTTTTATTAGGATTACGCAGTGTTTCTAATATTGTTAGCATTTTATACAAACCGGAGCATGTAGGACATAAATTAGGGAAGGAAAATTTCACAGTGCAATTGAATGTAATATGAAAACCTTGGGGAATTTCTGAAATGAAATTCAATCAAGGTGACTGGAAATTCTGAAACCAGAATAAATCTGTTTCCTGAGTTCAGTATCAGCATAAGTGTATTCTTCAATCTGTGCTCAGGCATTCAATAACGACTCCGTGGCCAAGCTGGCTAAGGCGTAAGACTGTTAATCTTAAGATCGTGAGTTCGATCCTCACCGGGGTCGTTTATTTTTTCTTTTTGCTGCAAGTTCGTATCCTTCCATTGAACGAAATTTTAGCATCCATTCAACGAAATCCTGAGAGATCAAATTTGTATAATGTTTGTTCATTGTGAGAATGTCTCGCGTTAGACTTGGTGGCTTATGTAATCTTATGCCGAAGATACAATGAGGAGTAAATATAAATTACGATTCCTGTTCCAACAAAGAAGTACATTGAAAATACGACGACAATAAAGAGAAACCAATAAAATTTATCACTCCAAATCTCCGGGTATATCCACTTCATATTTGGTGGTGGTTCTTATAGATGTAGATGTTCTGCATAAGGCACTACTCGCGACATGTATCTGTGTAATTTGCAATACTCATCGATTACTACATTCAGACAATGGCGCCCCCAATATATGTTAAGGGCGGTTTGTGGACGAATGTAGAGGATCAAATTCTTCGGGCAGCTGTTTCCAAGTACGGCTTAACTCAGTGGGCACGGGTGGCTTCTCTTTTGCCAAAGAAGACTGCGAAGCAAGCCAAGGCAAGATGGAACGAGTACTTGAATCCTCTCATCAATAGATCAGAATGGTCAAAAGAAGACGACGAGAAGCTTCTTGGCCTTGCAAAGCTTCTACCCAACCAATGGAGAAGTATTTCCTCGCTTATGGGTAGAACTGCTACGCAATGTGTGGAGCGTTACCAGAAGCTTTTGGATGAAGCAGTTAGAGGTGAAAGCAACGACCAAGATGGAGAAAAAGAGGAGGAAGACGATTTGAAATTGACAGGTTCAGGCATTGAAATGCTTCCGACTCTTGGTAACGCCTACGAAAGTTTACCTTCGCGTCCAGATTTGGAAGATATGGATGATGATGAAAGAGAGATGCTTTCAGAAGCTAAAGCTCGTTTGGCAAACACTCAAGGCAAGAAAGCAAAGCGAAAGGATAGAGAGCGGATGTTGGAAGAGAGTAAAAGAATTGCTTTGCTACAGAAAAGAAGAGAATTGAAAGCGGCGGGAATTAAAGTCAGCCTTGAGCTGAAGAACAGGAAGAGAAGAAAAGAGTTTGACTATAATGCTGACATCCCTCATGAAATGACACCACCGCCAGGTCTCTTCGATACAGCCGAGGAAGATGAGAGAACAGAAAACGAAGTCTCTCAGTTTCAAAAACAGGTCAATTTGCGAGGTATAACCATGAATGATACCAATGCTAACAAGAAGAAGAAAACATCATCAAAGGAGGAAATTGAAAGAGAATCAAGCAAACTGAAAAAACTGATTGAAGCGGCTGCAAAGACTCACGCCGAGCTTTCTGAACAAGAGTTGAAGAGAAGAAAACTCAACATTCCTGCTCCAGGTGAGCATTTTGATGAGGATGAGATTGACAAACGAATCAAAGCAACGTCGAGAGAATTACATGCATCAATCAATCGTTCACTGAATGTTTTTGATCTGAAAGATGTCGAAGAAGAGACCCAGAAACCAACTGAGATCCAAAAGATTTCAGAGCACAAAACAACAAGTTTGAATAGAAAACAATTGGTCAATCTTTTGCACCAGAGGTTAAAGACACTTCCCAAAGCCACTAAGAATGTTCAAATTGTTCTTCCGAAACTAGCACCACATGAGGACTTGATCTCGACAAGCATAGACATGCAACCCAGTACAAATAGTACCAACATTGACATTCTTCTAGAAGTAGACGAGGAGAAGAGAAAGCTACGCCAATCGCAAGTTGTGCAACGTGGATATGACATTATTAATCCTGAGAATCTATTAGAGCTACCCAAGGACGGGCTTTCTAACTTGGAGAAGAGTATTGCGGACGAATTTCAGTCTCTTGTGAAGTCCGATTATACCGAGTTCGTCAACCCTACAGCTGGGTTCAGAGTGCTTGATGTTCTCGAAGAAGAACTATATGATAAAGTTACAAAAATGATATCTACTGAATTGGAATCGGCTCAGAATAACAGCGACTTTGACCAGGAAACAAAGTATACTCTTCCTCAAACAGAAGAAGCGGTGAATGAGGCTCATAATCTGATTCTTAGGCTCACAAAGTCTGCAGAGGATAATGAAGCTGTGGTGAGTGAAGATTTCAATTTACACCTTCAGAAGATCAACGAAAAATTCAAACAAATTTACGACAAGTATGACTTATTACAGGAACAGGATATTCAATTGAACGTGGAAAAATATATCATGGAGAAGGAAAACAGGACGCTTGACCATCGCTCAACTATGCTCCATGGTTTGGTGGAAAAAATCATCAACCTTGAGAAAGAAACTCTTCTAAGTTAATTATTCGGTAAATACATGATGCTATGGGTGTCACCATTCTTGTCCGAATATAGAAAATGTGCTTTTCATGTACCAGTATAATGTACCAAATTATTCTTTATAGATTTATTGTGAAAATATTCTTGTACCAAATTAGAAAAATTCACTATCTATATTTTTTTTATTTATACTTCAATGAATTGTATTCAATTTGTGGCTTAGAGACATGGAAAATATGGGGAACACTCACTTTCCTGCATCATACGCAGTATTAGGATATGTCGCCGTAAGTTATATTAGGAGCAGGGTATGCTTCAGAAACTTATCCGTGTCCCTTTTTGCTTGACTGATGAAATCCCCATTAATGACATTTTGTCAAATGTCATACGACAAGAATATTTTCAGCCTGTCTCTAACTTTACGGAAGATCTAGAGCGTGTACAAGTTCTCCAACATTCTCTAGTTCGCATCTTCGGAGCTGCCGATCCGTCCTTAGATCAAGCCTTGGATACCCTTCTTGATTATTACTATTCCATAGAGGACTTATCTGTTAAATTTCCCGAGAATTGCGTATCATTTTCATGGTATGACACTCTAGGCTACAAGCCCAAGCACTTTGTTGTTCCATCTTGGAAAGAGGAGCAACTACAAATTATCTACCAATTGGGGAGCCTTTATTCACAGAGAGCTTGCAATGAAAACCCCTTCACCGACGAAGGAATCAAACAAGCATGCTCCTATTTCAAATTTGCATCGGGGTGCTTTGATTTCCTTCGACAGAATATTTCCTCAATGAGACATTTGGACCTCAACACAGTACAATGTTTATCGTCATTGATGTTGGCTCAAGCACAGGAGACTATCTGGCAAAAGGCGATTTCGAACCCATCTATGAAAAACACCGTAATTGCTCGGTTATCCATCAAAGTGGCAGAGTTGTATCGACAGACCCAGGAATATGCCGAAGGGTCTGACCTAATTATCTTGGACTGGATAAACCACTTCAAGGTTAAAGCACTCCATTTCGAGGCAGCTTCTCATTATCGTATGTCCATCGCAGCACAAGACAATTTTGAGTACGGTGTTCAAGTTGCCCGTCTAAAGTATGCGGCAGAATGCTGTCTGAAAGCTTCCAAATTTGAGCGCTATGTGAGCAAGCCCGTGGTTGAAGATTTTCGTGGTTTGAAAACAATAGTCGACGAATGTTTCCGTTCGGCAGAGAGGGATAATGATTTGGTATATCTCAAGCCAGTGCCCCAATTCAGAGAACTTCCTGAAATATCTGGTGTGGAAATGGTTGACATAAGCTTCCCACAACAATTACTTCGTCGCCCTGATGAATATAGCAAAGTGAAATTTTCTTCCTTATTACCATTTCAGATCATACAGATTGCTCAGGCATTTAGAGAAAGACAAGACCAATTTATTATTGAAAAGTTCCAAGTTCCACTTGAAGCACTCAATCAAATGTTTGCTAGGTTCTTGACTGAGAGAGATTTACCTACTAGCATTGACACTTTGCAAAAACCCGAGGATGTTCCGGAATCTATAGTCAATCATCAGCAAGAAATAGTCACAATTGGCGGGATTCACATTATTGAGCTGTCCATGTCAGAAATTACCACGTTGCGGCAAAACTGTACAGATTTGATTCAAGCATGTGAAGACCGTTTACGATTGGAGAACTATGAAGATAACATGATGAGAGATACAGAAGGTTCCAGCAGATGGACCCGAGAACCATCAAATGTGGCTGCGGCAGAGCTTGTGGCACGAATCGAAAAGATGCGTGGATTTCTCAACCAAGGCGAGAATAGCGATGATTTGATCGCACAACAGTACTCAACCATCAGACCCATTCTTGAAATTTATTCTCGCGGCTACGAAGCTCTTCAAAAGAGTATTCCAAGTTCGTCTCATACCCCACCTAGTCCAAGCTTAGGAGCGATCGTTTCTGAATTGAAAGAGCTTTTACAAGAAGTGGATAAGGTGGTTCAGAACCGTAAGCGATTCATTTCGAGTATGAGCGTCAAATCACGAAACCATGCCCCATTACCAGTGCTACTAGATGAGTACAAGAAAAACCCATCCTCATTTCATGATATTGAAGGAAAAATTGACGCGATGAAATTCGAAAAAATCTACGACCAGCATTTGAAGTTTTTTAGTCTGGATCTCAAATACGTCGAGCAACTGCGTGACAAGCAAACGAAGTTAGAGCAGGAAATAAATGAACTTAACTCCAAGTTCATTAAGCTTCGCACCCAAAGTTACGATCTGTCCCAAAGAAAAAGACATGATGCTCTTCACAGTTTTGAGGTTGCTTACGTCAACTATCTAGAACTCATATCCAACTTGAATCAGGCTTCAAAATTCTACACTGACTTTTTGGACAGAGGCAATGTTGTGCTTCGCGATGCGGAAGAATTTCTATACAATCGCAGGGAAGAGGCCCGGGATCTCGTGATGAGTATTCACAACCAGGAAAAATTGGCGTCTATAGAACAGGATATGCGTGATGGCCATATGGCACTTCACAAGCCAAAGGGACAGAAGAAAAATGCATGGTCTACGTAATTGGAGCTCAACCAGAGAAATGATAGTGTGGATTATTATGAGGCTTCTTGTAAGAGAGTGCGCATCTTGTATATGACACAGACAGGCATCGTATCGAGCTAAGGCTTAAATGCTCATACACTATCTTCGGTACCTAAGGAATTACATAATGACGAAACCGAAAAAAAATATAGTCACCATTGTAGGCACAACAGGTGTCGGCAAATCTCAGGTATGTTCCATTCCTTAGCCTTTTTTGGTCGTTTGCATCCTAACCAAATTTAGTTCAGTATTGAGTTGAGTAAGGCTATCAATGGAGAGATCATCAACGCAGACTCTATGCAAGTTTATCAGAAGTTGCCTATAATCACCAATAAACATCCGGTAGAAGAACGTGAGGGGGTAGCACATCATGTGATGGACCATGTCAATTGGAACGAAGAGTATTTCATCCATCGCTATAGCCAAGAAGCTAACGCGGCAATCGAGAGGATCCATTCAGAAGGAAAAATTCCAATCATCATCGGAGGAACGCATTATTATCTTCAGAGCTTACTCTTCAAGAATAAGACCATTGGAGAGAAAGAGGATCCTAAGAAATTGAGGAAACTCACCCCCGACGAGCAAGCCTTACTAGATGGCCCAGTGGAGCCAATTTTCAAGCGGCTTTCCGAAGTAGACCCCGTCATTAGTGAAAAATTCCATCCTCAAGACAAGAGGAAGCTTCGAAGAGCACTTGAGATATACCTCACTACCGGCGAAAGGGCCAGTGAATTGTACCAGGAACAAAAGGTGGTGGAAATTGAAGACTCGTCCTTGAAATACAATACATTGTTATTCTGGCTCTACTGTGACCATGACATTCTAAAGGAACGTCTCGATAAGAGAGTTGACAAAATGATGGAATTGGGAGCTCTCGATGAGATTCGTGAAATGAACGAATACTACCAAAGTCAGACCCCTAAACCAGACTGTACTACCGGAGTATGGCAAGTCATTGGGTTCAAAGAATTCTTGCCATGGCTCGAATCTGGCCAATCGGATGACAAGCTATTTGCAGAAGGGGTGGATCGCATGAAGATTAGAACACGTCAGTATGCAAAGTACCAAGTGAAATGGATCACCAAATTGCTAGGTGTTGAGCTCAATAAGGAGTCTCGCTTCAATTTCAAATACGGAGGGAAAATGTACCTTCTTGATGCCACCGATCTAGATAACTGGGAATCTAATGTTGGCGACAGAGGTAAAAGAATTGCAGACCAATTCATCAAAAATGGCCCAACCAAAGTCTCCGAGGCTCAGGCTCCGGAGAACTTACAACACATGATTCCAACGTCCGAGTTTTTTAAACAATTCAAGAGCAACAAAACAATTGAATCAACAGCCAATTGGAAACATATACAATGTCCAGTTTGCGTGGATTCAGAAGGAAACCCGTTTGTTGCTGTGGGCGAGGAGAACTGGAATGTTCACAAAAAGAGCAGGAGACACAGAAAGCAACTTAACTATGTTGAAAGAAAGAGAAGCCACGAAGAAATGATTGCAAAATACAAAAAACCCCGTGAAAATATAGATGAGCAAAAGGCATGTGCACCGGGGAGTCAGTAGCGAGCTTTAAAGTGATCATACGCTAGTAGGAAACAATAAACATTTTAACAGATAAGCTAAAAACCCCATGTATAAATTTGTTGTGCTGATGTATGGAAAAAAAGTACGTAATTCCTTTCCTAACACCTTTTCATTCTGTCTATTGAAACGATGTCATGATCCATTAAATGACTGGAAAAGTAAGCTTCGTTCCTCATGGCCCAATGGTCAAGGCGTCTGGCTACGATTAGTAACCACTTCTGTTGGAACCAGAAGATTCCAGGTTCGACTCCTGGTGGGGAAGCTTTTTTTTGAATGCTCTTTTTTGGCGCGTAAGAAGAACCTTAACATCTCGCTCCGGCTTTGATCTTGAACGCCAGCCTTACTACTGTGATTTGGTATATCCATTCGACAACAAAGATATGAAACTATATAGTTTATACATTTTGAACAAAGCTGGAGGGTTGATTTATCAAATTGATCTCAACCCTGGATTATCGAAACTTTCTGCAAATGACTATTTGGTATTAGCGGGTACCTTACACGGGGTCCATGCTATCGCCACACGTATCCACCCAAAGGAAGCGAAATATCCCGGAGATGACAAGTCGGCCATCAACGCCTCTATCATAAATACGGGGAAACCTCGTTCACCAAATTCGAACCGACTGGGACTCGAAAGTATCGACACTGATCTTTTTAGCTTATATGTGTTTCAAACATTGACAGGAATCAAATTCATCATCATCACCAGCCCAGCGAAGGCAGCCCCAATTGACAGTACATCCGCCAAAAATAACCGAGGAGAAAAGAGCAAGCAGCATGATATTGCAGCAGCTTTGTTTGAGAAGATCTATCTTTGTTATTGCGATTATGTAATGAAGGACCCGTTCTATTCGTTGGACATGCCAATCAAAAGCTCTATGTTTGATTCCAGAGTCAAATTGATGGCAAAGGGATAAGTAACATATGTTACGTATCAGTTGAAGGGACGCTTTAGGAATAAGCTACTTTAACAAGAAAACGCAAGGACGAGAGAAAAGATCGTACATCTACGTAACACAAATAATGAAGTATTGGTTCATAGTTTTGTGTTTTCAGTTCTTGCTGGCTTATTGTGGCTGCTTACTTGTCGTTGGCCCCGTTCAGTATGGTTGTGTATGGAGACCATTATCAACATTTGGCTATATGTGCACACCTCATCATAAAAATTTGATATCGGCCATGACGAACCCAGCGGAAGAAGCAAAGCCTGATTTGGATACAAGAATCGGAAAAGATTCTCCTTTCACTTTTGGCCAGCGCTACCTTACTGGAGATAAGGATGTGTTCGACCATAATGCATGGGATCATGTTGAATGGGGAGAAGAACAAATCCAACAAGCGCAAGAGCTTATCGCAAAGCAGCACGAGCTGCCCGTGAAAGACTTTGATAAGAAGTTGTACAATACCAACCCTGCCAAATATTGGGACATTTTCTACAAAAACAATAGGGAGAATTTCTTCAAGGATAGAAAGTGGCTTCAAATTGAATTCCCTTCGTTATACAGAGTGACTGGCGAAGACTACAACAAACCTGTGACTATCTTGGAAGTAGGTTGTGGTGCAGGCAACACATTCTATCCCATTTTGAACCAGAATAAAAACCCACAACTCAAGATTGTAGGATGTGACTACCTGAAAGTAGCAGTGGATTTGGTGAAGAGCAATGAAAACTTTGAGGAAAGCCACAAAAAGGGTATTGCATACTCCTCAGTGTGGGATTTGGCTAATCCTGAGGGCACTCTTCCTGAAGATGTTGAAGAGAACTCGGTTGATATTGTCATCATGGTGTTTGTTTTTTCGGCATTGCATCCTGAGCAATGGACCCATGCAGTGAACAACTTGATGAAGATTTTGAAGCCAGGTGGTGAAATTCTTTTCAGAGACTATGGGCGTTATGACTTGGCACAAGTCAGATTCAAAAAAGGTCGATTATTGGATGAGAACTTTTACATCCGTGGAGATGGAACCAGAGTTTATTTTTTCACTGAAGAGGAGCTTAGAGAGATTTTCTGCTCAAGTGGCCCGTTTGAAGAAGAGAAGATTGGAACTGACAGAAGATTACTTGTCAACAGGAAGAGACAACTCAAGATGTATAGAATTTGGCTACAGGCGGTATTCCGCAAGCCCCAATGAGTGGCTATCAACTCTAAAATTGCATTAAGAAACATGTACAACAATATATAGAAAGTTATCCAAGTGATGAAAGTTAGACCAGACTTCAGTGATGGGTTCATTCAGAAGTACACTGACATTGATGCCATGGACAAATGCAATTCCGATATTAGTTTTGGCAAAGAAATCAGGTAAGCATGTTCGAAGAACATTCCCCAAAGTATTAGGTGCATCATCCGACTCCATAGGAAAAACTGGAGCCTGTTTCATGATGCTTGATCCTGCTAGATATATTTTGACGGGGATCTTCAATGGAGATTTTTTAGGAAGAATTCTCGAATTAATAGACTGGTAAATTGCATAGTCATGTGTATGAATGGATCGCCACAACAGCCTCGTATTGTCTTCACTCAAGGTGACAACGGCCCGGGAATTGCCATTCATAACATAGCAGGATTGCTTGATATGGTGAATCACCGTTTGGCTTACAGTATCAGCATAGAGGATCTCTCCGTCCTGTGGCAGACGGGAAAACGGAATGATAGCGTCTTTCGGGTATGGATTGGAATTGGACTCGGCTTTGAGCGTCAAAACCCAGGGCGTAGACCTCTCCTTATTACAAGGTAGGTAAAGTAAGTCATATAGCACACCAACAGGGATATTCCACTTTATTGGCACGTTTTCATGCTCTAGCCAAAGAGCGGTATTGGTGAGATCAGTGCCCGAAACGCTGGAGAAAAACCGGGCCAATTCGGAAAAAAAGAGGGGGAAATACGAGGTACGGTACGCTTGCAACAAGTACTGGTTATCATTGAAGTTTATTTTCACGTGTATGCTGCCATTCCATACCCTTTCCTTTATCAGATACATTCTATAGTGTGGGGTTACTGCGACTACCATAGGGAAGATGGCCCACCGGGCCCGTTCCTCCATATACCTCATCCATAATGCGAATCGGTGCGCCATACATAAAGCGATGTCAGGCTAATAAAGATCCACAGCACTAGGCTCAATCGTACCTAGTTTGGTCATTCACAGAAAGAAGGAGCTCATTAGTGGAAGAATGTAGCTTGGAATAGTTCCAGATCTTACAGAGAATATTTTGGGTCTTTTTTGGTTTTTCTCAGTGTGAATGCAAAGTGTCTATTTTTAGTCAAGGTCGTATTTGAGTGCCACAACTACATCTCATATTATACCATTCATCTCTGGCATTTCAACCCATAACAGTGTATATGAATGCCCCTTCGCCAATTTCGGATAATGCAGATGCATATTTCTTCCTTGGTAAAGCCCAATGAAAACTGCTTATGCTTGTGTTCCTTCCATATTCAGGTCCCGCAGCCAGCCATCTGCAAGCTTGCAACGGACAGGTCTCGGTAATGCAGAGTCTGTCAAGCTCAATATAAGCATGGCGGATTGTCTGGAGGGAGAATTTCTTCTCTAACCACTCTTTGTTTGTCTTTTAGTTCGTTTTTATTTTTTTGGTTTACCCCAGAATCATTATTCCTTGTCCACCATGGCTTCCCAGGTTCTGCGCACAGTGCGCAACTCATACATCGACCCTCCATTACGTAAAGAACAATTGTTAATTGGAGATTTTTCGGAAGCAGTTCAGAAGTTTGTGCCTGGATCCTATGAAACGACAGATATCCCATCAATCCCTGTTTTCAACAGGAAGACCAATAAGTTCCGGCGCTTTGCCAAGCGCAGGGTGGTGAGCATGCCTACCTTCTCTCACTCCATGCCTGTGTTGAGTATTCCCCCAGATGCTGACCAAGAAAGCATTGCTTCTCAAGATAAGCCGCCAGTTCCGGCACATCGCTGTACTAGTGAGTTTGCCCACTTGCACATCCCGTCGCTTTCCCTGGTGACCCAGTCATGCCCCACAAATGCTGTCTTAATGGCCAAGGATCTTTCCCATGATAGTTCAGATTCTCGCCCAGCACCAAGTCTCGATCCTTGGAGGGCACCTCAGCCTTTTTCAAATGTTGAAAAAAACTACACCGATGCATCACTTTCGGTCCATAGATCAATTGGAGCGCAGGTACAGAAGTCAGTGGCCTCACAGAGTGCAAAATTCCCATCGATTGCAATGGAAACAGAAAATGACAGAAACTCCAAATATGAAGAGGAACCCGAGGCTGCCAAATTCGATGTTGAAGCAAACGAAAAGACGACATTAAATGTAGAACCAAAGGAAAAAAAGTATGGGGAACCAAAGACAAATAAGTACGGGGCATTAAAGCATAACAAGCAGCTTTTCAGAATGTCTTTGCCAATTAAGTCTAATCCTAAACAAAGGGTACAGCCTTACAGATTATCATGGCCTGCTAAATCTTGTGGTGAGCCTAGAACAGTCTCTACAGGGACTCCGATGGTGGATCTAGCTGCTGATACGGAGGAGCCAGTACCAGCACAGACAGATTCCCTGAAAAGAATCTTTTCTGAGCCCCTAGTCAAACCGTTACCTCCCCAACCGAAGAAGGTCGTACCACCAGTTGCACTCAAAGACCTTCCGGCTGTGCCCGGGAAGGAACTCCAGGCGTATCTTCCTTCAGATTCCATTAAACATGAGAAAGAGCTACCTTCTGAACCAATTGAATTTGCGTCTACTCTAGACCCAAAAGCATGCCAATTCGGTGACTACAATGCGCTACCTCTGTTTCATAAAGAACACTGGAATTTGAATAGCACCTTGGTCGGATCACCTGCCAAATCAAGAAGGGTTGTTTCAATGTTTGAGCAATCCTATCAGGTCGACACTCTGAAGGGCGCCTTTAATACATCTACAAAGCCATATGTTATGACTGACAATATAGGCTTGTCGACCGCTAGTTCTATTGAAAGCATACTGTCTCATGACGACACTGCCTCACTTCTATCGGAGTACTCGGGTCCCTCTACCGTGTCGTCTAGGGCGCTCGATGGTGCGTGCGATCCGGTGGGGGAAGACGTTGGAGTCAATGGAAGTGCATCCTTTGTTGATAGTCTATTCGATGCCTATAACTATGAAAAAGAGGATGAGTCACATCAGGTTATAAACGTGCTCAAAAATAGTAAGAGAGACTCATTAATGTCTCCCAAGATGGAACGCAAGTTTTTCAAACAGGAAGTTGCACGTCGGCCCTTCAGCTATTGTCTTGATACACCGAATGATTATCTAACATCACGTTACTTCATTCCCGATAAAGAACAGTCTACTCTCAATATTCCAAAGCGCCATTCGTACGTACCGGCCATCCCGAAAGCAACACGTGCAACCACATACTCAGTACCAAACACTACTAAGTCCGGTTTCCCTGCTCCGCGAGATTTCTTTACTGGTAAACTACCAAACTTTCGAAGAATATTCAGTGCCAATTGAGCATACAACACATAATACCCTAATCGATCAGAGCTTAACTATAAGGTCGTCGTTTTGGTACAGTAAAAGCAAATCAGAGATACCGTATTTGGAAGCAGTTGCATCGCTAATGAATCGGCCACCCAAATAGTGCACCTTGTTTGGTTGCCCAGCAAAATTAAGAGCACATGGTTTGGGTGCGGTCAAGCTGACCAACATAGAAGCACCAATATCCGTATCAACTGGTCCTTCATCCACATCCCATCCTGATGGGATGTCAATTGAAACAATTGGAGGATTAGATCGTTTGGCCAAAAAGTCAATTAGTTCAGCAAACGGTTCTCTGATCGGCGGCTTGAATGAGAAACCAAATAGAGCATCCACAATCAAATCGACTGAATCCTTTTCAATTAAACTTCTAACTTGTTCCATAGTAGAAATTTCCTGAACGTCCAAGTCTTGCAATTGCTTTACCAAGTTGTTATATATCGGCTTGTTTGGACGTTTTGGGTAAAACACTATCGGTTCGAATTTTCTCCACAATTTTAAATGACGTGCACATACAAGCCCATCTCCACCATTGTTTCCCGGTCCCACAAGTACTAAAACTTTTGAGGCTGATGATTTGGGTGGGTACTGTTTGTAAATGGCTTTAGCTACAGCTAATCCAGCCAACTCCATCAATTGGTCAATTGTGTAACTACCAGTGGACATGAGCTCCTGGTCAAGCTGTGCCGCCGATTTCGCTGATAACGTTTTGAACATTTAATAATAAAAAGAAGTGTAATTGTCACCTAAAACCATTTGTGGCATGATTAGACTCATGACCAATATAGTAGGAAGACCCAATCCCCTGTCTTGTATGCACCCCAGCCATCACACTCGGTAAAGTCGCTAGTGGAAGGAACGAGAAAGAGAGGAGGTCCAGAAAACATCACGTGCGTGTGCTACTTAATTCTAGCACCTGAGGAATCCCTTAGATACAATGAAGACAGGAGATAGCGCATAAGGATTATTGAGATTGGCACTCATTTCTTCGCTAGATCATAGATGTTGTCCGTTTTATTTTAGTAAGCGGTTTTTTTCGCCTTCTGTATTCCTCTTCAGTATATGGCTTTTCCCTTAATCTCGTCTTTCAAAACGTAGACGACTGGTAAAGCCAACAAGGGCGCGGTCTCCTGCAGGTAATCATCAACATACCAGTTTGATCCAAACAATTGGACAGGAAAAAACTTACAACGTCACCATCTATAGTTAGTTACCTCGGCAATCTGGTGTTTGTTTACGTTCGAGCCATAGTGAACAAGCGAACATGATGCCAACTTACGAAAAGGATATTAGCCTCTCGCCATCCACAACGAGTGGGTCACCCATGATCAATTATCGGAAAGACTCCAAGAAAGCTATCAAGTTCACGTTTATGGTAGCAGGTGAACTGGGAACTGGTAAAAGCACATTCATCAATTGTTTATTGAACAGGAAGGTGATGTCACATCCGTACGAAGGAGTCAATAAAAACGGTGACACAAAGACCTTAGCTTTCACCCTGGCCAAGTCTGTTGCGCTTCCAAACACCTCCATTTTGACCAGAAATGAGTTCGACGCGTTTGGAGCTCACGAAGAACCGGGCATTGCCTTGACAGAAACGAAGGTTGAAATACTAGATGAAGATAATGTCAGATTACAATTGAGTGTCATTGATACCCCTGGCTTTGGTGACAACTTCAATAATGAAGTTTGTTTTGTGGAAATTGAAAACTACTTAAAGCAACAGTTCGACTTGGTTTTGGCAGAAGAGACAAGAATTAGAAGAAACCCCCGCTTTGTGGATACTCGGGTCCATGTTTTGCTTTATTTCATTACGCCTACAGGACATGGCTTAAGGGAATTAGATATTGCTTGCATGAAGCGTTTGTCAAAATATGTCAATATCATTCCCGTGATTGGAAGAGCAGACTCATTTACTGAGAGTGAGCTTGAATATTTCAAGCAGCAGATCAAGATTGATATTGAAAAATTTAATGTTCCAGTGTTTCAATTTGATAGCTTCATGGATGAATACGATGAGAGTGAGGATTATGATTTAATTCAGCAATGCAAATATTTGGCAGCATTACAACCATTCGCCATTATCTCCTCAGAACAAGACTTTGAAGTTACAGACACAAATACAGGAGAGACGAAAACTATTAAGGCTAGACAATACCCATGGGGCTTGGTTGACGTGAATAATCAAAAATTCAGTGACTTTCCCGTTTTGAAATCGGTTCTTTTCGGTACACATTTACAGGACTTGAAGGACTTGACCCATGACTTTTTATATGAAACCTACAGAACTGAAAGATTGACCAAGGTTACAGGAGAAGGTGATACAACTTTGCAAAATACCACAAACTTTGACTCGAACATGCTGAACCTGGCAATTCCTTCCTTATCTAATTTGGCTCAATTGGCTGAGGGTAACGATACGACAAATTACCACGAACAAAATGAGTCAGATGATACCAAATCGTTGGCATCTACGCTGTCCAAGAAACCAAAGTCTATGTTGTTGGATGATTCATCCTTTTCTACATCTCCTAAACTCAAAGGCCGCGAAGAATCATTTATTTCCTCGTCGTCCACAATTTCAGAACACCAGTCGCACAATGGTGGTTTCTCCGATGTGTCTTCGGCTGAGGTCGCTTCAGATGACAAAGAATCGAAGGCATTTAAGCGAAGGTCAATTGCTCCTCAGCGAAGTCAATTGAGACAAATTTCTGAGACTGTTCCATACGTTATCAGACATGAAAGAATCTTGGAAAGACAACATAAGCTAGAGGAAATGGAGGTTGCAAGTGCAAAGGAATTGGCCACTCGGGCGGCAATGTTGGAAAAGAAGGCAGCTGAATTGAAGGCCAAGGAGAAAATGTTGTTGCAAAGATTAGAAGAGTACAAGAAAAAACAGTCAGAGAAGACAAAGTTAGAAGAAGCAAGTGTACACTCAGAAGCTCTAGATGACGAGAGTCAGCAAAACACAGAAGCTGAGAACGACTCTTCAGAAAACTACACTATGCATAAGGATGAGACTATTACGGACTTACACTCCATTGTTAGCAAGCAGTAAAGAAATAAAGGAATTGGAACCGGTGAGAACGAGACGTGAGAGGAAGTGAGCGTGTAGACAGGAACAGCAAGCAATTAAAGAATTCGGCTTCACCCATGCGACCAGATCTGTAGAAAACTGGATGAAAACGCCAAAATCAGTAGTCAAATCTTTAAATGAACAATAAGAAGAATGATATATTTAACCTAACGGATGAAAATCATTCTAGAAATGTGTCAATAAGTGCATGTGTGAATCTTTACGGAGGCATCATACTCGTCCATTCTGGTTGGGACACGCTCGTTATAAAAAAACTATCATTTTAAATCTACGCATATGTTTTCCTTGCACAGGCAACGGACTTTGCTTATTCCTGAAGAGCTATCCGTCCATCATAGACTAAGATTTGGAACTCTTGTTTATTTCCTTTCAATCAAAATTTTGATACAAAAATCTTTTTCGTCAAATTTCCCAATTAGTGAATAAGTTACAGGTCCTTAGACAATAAGCACTATGAATATTGCCAACCTCTTGGAATCGGCGTTGTTTGCCACGGATGCAAGCGCTAGAAATGAGGCAGAGAGGCAATTGGCCCAGCTTGCTAGCAATCAATTTAACGAGTACATGTTGTACTTGGCTGATGTGCTAGTCAGTGAGGAGAAACCCGAAATCAGAATGTTAGCCGCCCTTGGCTTGAAAAATCAGTTGACGTCTAAGGACAGCCGGGTTAGAGCAGAACAACAGGCTAGGTGGATTGGTTTGAATGTTGAATCGAAGCAAAAGATCAAGGAAAATTCCATGAAAGTTTTGTTAAGCAACGATGACAAGATGACTTCGTCCATTCCTCAATTGGTGTCGACCATTGCTAACATCGAATTGCCACGCGATGAATGGCCTGATTTAATCCCTACAATCATTGAAAATACGAAAACCGATAAGCCTGTCCCAGTGAAACGGTCTTGTTTGTTGACAATTGGCTATATTTGTGAAGGAGCCGACGCTAACGACCCACGTATCATTGCTCAATCCAATGGTATTTTAATTGCGATTGTACAAGGTATTCAAGCAAGCGAACCATCAAACCAAGTAAGATTGACTGCTTTAAATGCTTTAATCAACTCCTTACAATTTATTAAGCTAAACTTCCAAAGAGAAGGTGAGAGAAATTTCATCATGCAAGTTGTTTGTGAGGCAACTCAAGCCGACGATACTGAGTTACAGGCTGCTGCATTCGGATGTCTTGCACGAATTGTTCAGTTGTATTACCAACACATGTCATTGTACATGGAAAAGGCATTGTATGTTTTGTCTATCAACGGTATGCAGAGTTCCAACGACAGAGTTGCCTGTATGGCCATTGAATTCTGGTCTACTATTTGCGAAGAGGAATTTGAGATTGCTTATCAACTTCACGAATATAACGAAACTGGTGAAGCATCAGCTCCTGAATTGACCTCATACAATTTTGCTCTTCTTGCAACAAACGACGTTTTACCCGTCTTGTTGTCATTGTTGACAAAACAGAATGAGGATCCTGAAGATGACGATTGGTCTGTCGCAATGGCTGCTGGTTCCTGTTTGCAACTTTTTGCCAACACTACCGGTATGTACGTTGTTGAACCCACATTGAAGTTTTTCGCCGCTAATATTGACCTGCCTGAATGGAGGAATCGTGAGGCCGCTGTTATGGCTTTCGGTTCTATCTTAGATGGCCCAGGCATTGACCAATTGAGAAACGCTGTTCAAGAAGCTATCAAGCCTATTGTGAACTTGATTGCGGATCCAACATTGCAAGTCAAGGAAACTGTCGCTTGGTGTTTGGGAAAGATTGCTGAGGTTGCGCTCAGTGCTGTTGACCTCAACACTGACTTGGAAAGATTATTACAGGCATTATTGCATGGCTTGGTTGATCACCCAAAGGTATCTGTTAACTGCTGTTGGGCATTGATGAATATTTTGGAACAGCTCTGCTCTGATGTTTCTGATCAGGAAACCAGTCTTTTGTCACGGTACTATGAAACCTTTATTCCAACATTGATTCAACTTTCTAACAAAGAAGACAATGAGTATAACTCAAGAGCATCTGCGTATGAAGCATTGTCTGCTTTTGTCAATTATAGTGCTAAGGATTGCATGGGAATTGTGAGCAATATAGCAACTGAAGTTTTGGGTAGATTGGAAGCCACAATCGCTATGCAGCAACAAGTTTTCAGCGCAGAAAGCAGATCAGCTTTGGAAGAATTGCAAATCAACATATTATCCTTATTGACCACTGTGATTAGGCGTTTAAGCTCTCAAGTCCTTGGTGCAGCAGACAAGTTGATGACCATGTTCATTAAATTGTTGGAAGCCCAGCAGCCAAATGCTTTGATTGAAGAGGACATCTTCATTGCAATTTCAGCTGTCGCTAGTGCGATTGGCCCTGAATTCTTGAAGTACATGGATCTGTTCATTCCATACTTAACTAAAGCTTTGTCTAATGTCGAATCCCCAACATGTAATACTGCTGTTGGATTGGTTGCTGACTTGGCACAATCTTTGGGACCAGCGTTGGCGCCTTACCTTAATGGCTTGATGGAGATCTTGGGATCCAACTTGAATAACCCAGCTGTCAAGAGGGACTTGAAGCCAGCAATTGTTTCATGCTTCGGTGATATTGCGTCTGTCTTGGGAGAGAACTTCCTGCCATACATGCAAGTTGTTATGCAAATCTGTACGCAGCTTACCAGCATTGTTCCTGAAGACAACACCTATGAGTCAATGGACTACGTCAATTCTGTGAAAGAGGCAGTTTTGGATTGCTATGTTGGAATCATTAGTAGTTTGAGTAACAATCCTGATATCGTTCTCAACATTCTTGCACCGGTGTTCCAATTGCTTGAACAAATTGCAAACGATATTGAATTGGCTACGAACGAAACCACTGCTAGGTCTGCTGTTGGTTTATTGGGTGATATTGCTGCTATGTACCCTGATGGACAATTGCGGGACTTGTACATGCAAGATTGGGTCACAACGTTCATCAAAAAAACAAGAGGAAACAACACATTTTCACAGCAAACTAAGGATGCTGCCAGATGGGCTCGTGACCGCCAGAAACGCCAGATCTCTTAATTTAGTTGTCTACAAATCTTTTCTCTCTTTGACTCTCTCCTATACCTCTCAGATTTCATCTCTCATTTCTCTCACCTCATCTCTCATATCTCTCATGTCATTTCTCATCTCTTTCATCTCATTCCCGTCTCATCTCTCATCTCATCTCTCATCTCATCTCTCATCTCATTTCTGTCTCATCTCTCATCTCATCTCATCTCTCGTGTCATTGCAACTCTCATCCTACTTCATCTCAACACTTCATCTCTACATATCTTGACATCATACATACAATTCTCATTCATATATATATCTTCACATTATCTTTATTATACACAAACCATTCCACATATTTCAACTTAGTGATGATCCTCACTGTAGTATAATGTCTCAAAATCAACCGACTCAGAGTTGAAGATTCCGCACGTCGCGAAAATCATCATCCACAGATGAACACCACATCTACCGGGCACCTCTTAAATACTATGGAATATAATCCCATTCCTTTTGATCATACTTATATTTTGTATGACCCCAATGACATTGTGTCTGTGTTGAGTGTGCAGTTTTCGCTCCTCCCTATTTACATCATGGTATTCTATACCGCGTGGTTTTTGATTACCCGAGAGATTGAACCAGTGATTGTTGTTGGAGGCCATTTGGTTGGTGAGGTTGCCAACAAAATTGTCAAGTGCATAGTCAAGCAGCCTCGTCCAGATTTTCATAAAAATTTCGGAACAGGTACGTATGGCTTATCTTACGGTATGCCCTCGGCGCATTCTCAGTTCATGGGCTTTTTCGCCAGTTACTACATTTGCGCCGTGTTGTTCAAGCTTCCCATGACGAGAAGATCGAAGGCTCTTTCGGTTGTTCTTCTATATCTCTCATGCATCGGTGTCGCATACTCAAGGGTCCATCTCCAGTACCATACCGCGCCACAGGTAGAAGTTGGTGTAGTGTTGGGAAATGTACTTGGCTTTGCATATTTTCTTATTGCATCTTTTGCTAGAGATGTGGGCATAGTTGATTGGGTTCTTCTGTGGCCTGGGGTGAAATATTTCTACATCAAGGACTCATATTTCCACGCGTATCAAACCTTTGAAGAAGAGTACAGGTGTTATGAAGCAAGAAAATCAGCTGGAGACGTCCTTGTGACAGGTAAAAAACATGATTGATCGTCTACGAGAAGTTATTGTGTGCTGAAAAATGAATTAGAAAACACCCCATGGGCGCAACAGTTCCCCATTAATTAATAGATTAATGATCAAAGAGCAATAATTTAATATAGTAGAATCTCTAGTGTAGTATTCTTAATGGTAGTAGTATACACAACAGTGGTCAATTCAAAAGTCATCCCAAGCATCCTCTTCCTCGTCAGCATGCTTCTTTTGATTTCCTGAAAGTTTTGCTGATGAAGGAGCACCAGCACTTCGGTTTCCGGCGAAAGAAGAAGTGGAGTTATTCTCCTGGTCGAAAAACTGGTTTCCAACAGACGATAATGAGGTCTTTTGTTGAGGTTTCTCGAGACCAAATGCAGGGGTCACTTTGGACGTGGTCTGGCCAAAACTGTTGAGGAACTCATCCATGGTACTGTTGAATCCTTTTTCCTGGACACCCTTTGTGAAAGTTTGGAACGTCTCTTGTCCATATTTACCAGTATCTTGCATCTTCTGACCAAATTGGGCCATAGCACGCTTTGCCTCTCCGCCAATATCAGTTTCCTGCAAGTGACTGAAGCCTGGTTTTATGACAGATTCATGGACTTCCGTGACTGATTTGGCTACTGTCGACGAAAACAAGCCCCATCCTTTACTGAAAGTTCCGACAGGGTCTTCCTGTAAACGCGAGAGTGAGAACCCCGCAAGTGTACCACCTGATTTCTCTTTTGGTGCAGGTGTGTTTCCAAATCCACCATACTTTCCACCTTGCGAAGGAGGAAGATCTTCTGGCCTACGCTCATTAGCTGATCCTAGACGAGAGAAGTATTCCTCATTTCTAGCCTTGTCGTAAGTAGGTGTTGCCGAAGAAGCTGTCTGGGAACTAGGAGCATCACCAACTGCCGGTAATTTTTCTCCACTGTGGTCCTTAGCAATGAATTCTCTTCCTTCAACAGTACAAGACAAAAATTCCTTGTAATCTTCAGCAACATAATTGTCGAATTTCGCCTTGATTGGCAAAGCAAGATCCACGCCATGGCTCGAAAAATATTCTTTGCACTTGCTGTTGCCGCCCATCTCCATACGCAACACTTCCTCAGGTTTGAATTGGTCCATAGTAATGGACCGTACAAATGAAATGTGAACGCCCAAACCACGATGAACACCTGCGCATTCAAGACAAATAAAAATACCAAATTTTGGTGACGCCCACTGAGGGTTGAATGCATCACAGTCGAAACATCTCTTGTTTCCCTCTGCCTTCTGCAATAGCAAAAGCTTGCGGCGGGTTTCAGGGTCTATGGACATGTTTGATGTAGATCAATAAAGGTGAAGCCGCGCTTTACTATCAATATAGGTCGTGTCCCACCCAAGCAGCCTGGAAAGCCCTCGCTTAAAGCGCACCATCAATATGCACACTCGCCCATTAATGGCATGTAGCAGGGTAATGACATACACTCCATAAATTGTATTCAATACGCCTATTTATAGCTTAGAAACATCGGCCAGGTTTAGTTTGGTGATCTGAACAGGGTATAAGTCTTGCGTGGACAGCTGACCATTTTGCCATGCTGCACCATCAACCACTTGCACAGTTCCTGTCACATAGCTGGCAGCAGGAGAGAACAAGTACACAGTGGCGTCTGCAATATCCTCAGTAGTTCCCAATCTTTGAAGAGGTATACGCTTGACATACTCTCCTTCGTCCTTGACCAATCGCTCGATACCTTCAGTACCACGAATGGCACCAGGTGCGATACAATTGCTCCGGATTCCCAATGGCCCCAATTCTACCGCCAAAGCGTTCGATAAGGCATCCACACCAGCCTTAGCGGCACCAACATGCACTTGGAATGGAACTCCATAGTAATGCAAAGTGGCACTCACAAAAAGAATCGCACCTTTGGTCTTCTTAAGTTCGTTGAAGGTTGCCTTCACAGTGTTGAAAGACCCAAGCAAATCGATTCCTACGACTGAGGCAAATGCATTGGATGACAAGTGATTGAAATCAGACAAAAAATTGCCCGCAGCTCCAGCAATGACAAAGTCAATACGTCCCAACTCGTCCACAGTACGTGTCACTGCCTTAGCAATAGACTTAACGTCACGAACGTCTGTGTTAGGGCAGCTGACAACTTTTGCATCCGGCCGTAACTTGCTCATCTCTGCGGCAGCAGCATCTGTCTTCTCCTTGTTTCTTCCCACAATTGCAGCATTTGCACCAAGGAGGATTAACGCCTCAGTTTGTACCCGGCAAATGGTTCCTGCCCCGCCGGTAACAAACACAACCTTTCCCTTGAAAATATCACTCTTCCAAACTGAATTTTTCACAAAGTCTTGTGTTAAAGTCATCCTTATCCTTTTCAATTATTTAGTATAAGTGGCTTTTCCGTGCTTATATAGGAAATTCCAAGTCAAAGGATGCGCGCAAAATGCGGGGGCAGTATCATATTAAACCGAGGAGACAATAGAAGGTCACGTGCAACATGACATAGTCACAATCAAACGCTTGCAGTCTCTTCCATATGATTGGCTTTGTCAAACGACAAAGTAGACTTCTTATTTTGGTGTAGATTGTTCATTGTTTCCTCATCCAGAATAAATTCAGAATCTTCTGCGCTCTCTGACCGTTCTCGTTTTTTGGTTATCTCTTGTTCAATTTCCTGGAACAAATTGTTAGGTGCGTGATCCTCCACTTCCTGATCATTTTCATTTAGCTCCACAACACTTGTACTAAATTTATCACCAGCTTCAGTATCAGCATCAATACTTGTTGCGGTAGCGTCCTTCGTACTTTCAAAATATGCTTCAACGAGATTCGCTAGTTTGCGACCTGTGGAAACGTAAGTGATTGAATCTAAAAGGAAATCTTTCTGGCGTTCGTAAATATTAATAGCCAATAGACGGTAGTTTGGGCCCTTGATACGGCGAATTATAATCTCCAAGAGATCAAGACACAGGGAATTAGCCAAACTGTCAGTATCAACCACACCTTTAAAAAAAGTGAAAAAGCTATCGAAGAGGTTGTTCTCCACGATATGTCTCGAGAAATATTGGTCGTTTAGAAGAATCATGCTCTTGAAACACCTCATGACCCCTAGCTTGAGAATAATTTTCACATCTAGTTCTAGGACTTTCACTATACCTTTAAGAACATTAGTTTTAGAAAAGAATGATCTGTAAAGTGAAGATTGATGTTCCCGGAAGCAGAATGACATTAGATCACACAAATGCTGGTGTAGTATAGGATCATCATGAAATTTTTTCGTCGCAATTCTCATTGCAGTAGCATCGCCAGAGGCCAAGTCAATGAAATCCTTGAACAACATGGGAGCTACTTGCTCGTAAAAGGCTTCAAAGTAATGTATGACTTGTTGAGCATATTCTTGAGGCTGCTCCTTCTTAATATCATCATTGAGATAGGTATCTCCTGTATCGTCATTGGTGTTCGTTAAAAGCATTTTTAGTGCCTCATATGCTTGAATCTTTAATCCTGGATTCTTATCATTGAGTAAAAGTTGGCCCAACAGTATCGTTATGGACATATCACTCACTAACACTAATTTCACTGGTTCTCCAATAACCTCCTCCCTCTCAGGTACACTCACTATTGACTCAGAATTCTGAATATGCTTCATTTCGTTAGGAGTTAGCGGTTCTAGTTCATCTAGACACGCATGCTTCGTAACAGAATTAACTAGGGAAACATCCTGCTCAATGACCGTGACTAAAAGCTCTGTTCCCAAAACTCTTATTGAGCTCTTAGAATCCTTCAACGCAAACTCTATCATTTTGAAAAGGCCAGCCTTAACTAACATTCCAAAAAACTCTGGTTTTTGATTAGCTTGATGGTTTTTAGCCACCAATACATACTGCTGGAGCATTTTGACACCATCGCGTCTTCTCTTCAACTCATTATCGTTTTCTGGATCGTATAAAATGAAGAGTCTATTGAAGAAATTATCGCTCGCATCTGGATTCGCCAAAAGATTGATAATTTCAAGCTGATTGTTGTATATGATAGTTGAAAGCAAATTGATGATTTGTTCATCCATTTTTCGAACAAACACAGCATCTTTCAAGTAATTGAGAATGAAATCTTTTCTGAAAATGCTCATGTCCGAGTCGGCGCTTGTTGAGGGGAGTGAGACATCAACCACGGACTTCAATTTTGACTTGTCTAGCAAGAACTCTCGGTGACATGCCTTGAAAGCTGCATATTCTCTATCATATTCAAGAATTCCTGCCAAACCGATAACATTTGCTTCAGTTCTCACAAGCTCTTCTAGTAGTACAGGTTCGTTGTAAAGTAAAATGACTTTCATCACGTCACTTAGTAAATGCAAACTGTTGAGATCTTTCTGGGATTCTGCTAGCTCAAATAACTTAAACAATTTCTGAAAATAGTTTTGCTCTATAATGAACGACAGAATATTTGTTCTTGTGTAGTTCGAATTGGATCCTTGGGTTAGTATCTCCAATACTTCTTCAAGATTTTCTAGTGTGGGTTCTTCATATGGATAGGTAATAGGTCCAGCAATGAGTTCTGTAATTTCTCTTGGACCTTCAGCAGAATCTTGCATGTTCGGGAGCACATAGTATAATGATATCATCGGGCTCAAGTTTTCTTGTTGGACACGAACAATGAAATCGCACAAATCTGCACAGCCTTCGTTCTCCTGAAATGAAAGAGCTAAGTCCTTTCCCGATAAATCTGTCCATACTATAAGCGTTTCTTGTTGTCTTTGATATTGGATGGTTCCTTCGAGATATGACTTCAATATGATATTATCGGAATCGAGTTCTTTTCGGACAATGAAACAAGGCTTCTTTGTCTCTGAATCTATTTCACCCATGCAATATCCAGTGCCATTGTCCAACCAGTCTTCGCCCTGAAGTAGGTAAACCTTTACGCGTCGAGCCATTCTGCTTTTGATGGATAGAGGTTGCGTCGGCGTGGTTATTTTTTGTTCCTCGGTCCCGTTGGATAGAACATTCGTTTCCACACCAGAGCTCTGTAGAGCTCCATCGTCTAATTCGCATTCCATGCTATACGTTTGTTACCACTGAGCAGGTTGTGACGTGACAGGATTAGCTTTTTTCCGTATCTTGTGAGTGGAGTAGTCTCGAAGCGAAAAAGAAAAAAAAACCAAAGTGACTTATATAAGCAGTCAAATAATCAATGTAATTCCTCTCACTCTCAAGCGAAGGAACTGACGAAAAGTTATAGTGAAAAAGGTTGCGTGTATAATAATGGGATGTCAATCTTATCAGTTGGTGTCCAGGTGTAAAAAGCAAACGCGAACCCGGGCTGATGAGTTTTTCCTTTTTTTTTTTGCCTTTTTTCGGTGCAGCAAAACTTAATGAGGAATTGGGTGTATCATTGCAAATAGAAAAATCATTTCTCAGTAAAAATAGTGTTTGGAATTGAATAGTAATTCTGAAATAATCCTACACTGTCAATGTATTTCTATGAATAACCACTGTATTTTAATTTGTACACGGAACAATTTATGAATATAGTAAGGCTCACGCATTCTTTCTAAAAATATAGAAATGTTCTCTAAGAGACTCAAACTCAGTACAGATTCCCTACAAAAAATTCGTTTAAAAAGATTAAACCACGATCAACTGTATCCTATATTAGAAAATTTCATCTTTGTATATATTCATGGAAAGATACTATGTACATTACTAACGGCAAACAAGAGCAGCTGAGGAAAGTCCTCTCAACCAGTCTGCATTGTCAACGTCATGGGTGTCTTCGACTTCTCCCCACTCTTGGGTTTGGAAGATGGTTTCCAAGTTACCCAACTCGTAAATCTCTTCAACAGTCTTGCGGAAGTATTCAGACTCGTCATCCTTGTTGAGTTGATAGATTTCTACACGAGCAGCGTCAGAAGCATTCGAACGCAAAATCGAAATACCACATAAAAATGACTTGGAAGTGAGAATTGCCTTTTCCAAAGCTACAAGATCGTGGATCGGTAACACGTCTAACCACAGTAAAACGATGTTTTGGGTGGTGAGATTCTGGCTGTTTCCTCTAATTCCATCGGTCTCGCAGTCAAGGTAGGTCAACTTTACTTCGTAGTCAGGAGAAGGTAACAAATCATGTTTTCTAGCCCATGCAGTGAAGAATGATTCATACTCTTCTATTAATGGTCTGTACAATTCCTCTTGTCTCTTTCTTAAGCGACCCTCGTATTCATCGTTGGTTGCAAAGATCAAGCAAGTGTCTGTATCCAAGTAACGTAAGATATTGTACTTTATGTCTTGCAAATCACCAATTTTTGCCACTAAGTTTGGATCCACTTCTTCTGCACTAAACACATTTTCCAAGTCAGCTGCACGAGCGGCCATTGAAGTTAATGGTAAACTGTTAGGCTTTACTTTCAAGTCTACCAAGTTATCCCATTCATGCCCAATCAAGTAAGCCAATTGCTTCTTGGACCTGGGGACTGCAAGACTGTTCCCAAGAGGTGTCTTGAGTGGTTTATCATCGAGACAAACTTCAAAATGACCCTTTTCTTCATTCCAGCGGGTGTTCACTTTGTCCCAAAATCGAGTTAAAGTCTTTTCCAACCGATTTGTCTCCGATTTAATATTATTAGCATCTCCTCCAACTGGCTGTTGAGCCTGCTTTGAAAGAACATCTGCGTTCGTGGACGAATATCTGTAAGAAGCAGAAACCAAAGGTCTCACTCTGGAGCTTAAAGTAGGTAAAGTTTTGCACGCAGCCCTAATCATGGTGTAGTTTACGGAACAAAAAGTGTCTTTTCAGATTACCAGGGCATATGTCTAGAACATAAAAAAGTGCGCGAAAATGATCAACGCTCACCACTGTTGGCTTCAGTTCTACTACCATCACATAACAGGAAATACTTAATTGAGAAAAGTCGGATAAAGCAAGATAAGACGAGAATAAGTGAAAAAAGAACAACATGTCTCTAGATCCTCAATCATTACAAAAATTGCTCATTGAGATGGACAACCAACTCACCAAGTCAAAGGCGGAGTTGAACATGTGCAACCTCCAATTAGACAGGGTGGATACGAATTTGAAAATCATAGATTCCACGAGCTCAAAGTTGAGCAAACTCACCAAGAATGGAGATCATGTTTGGAAAGGCGTGGGAAGAGCGTTTGTTCAAACGGATGTCGGTGCATATCTCGATAAGATCAGCAAAGACAAGAAGGAGTTCATGGAGACGGAGAAACTGTTGAAGACCAAGAAACATTACTTGGAAACCACATTGGAGAAAACCGTTCAAAATATGACTGATATTGTGGGGAAGAAGTAAGGGTGTTTAAGCTGGTGGTAGGCTCTGCCTTACTCTTAGTACATCGGCGTAATGTGTATAACGATATGTAACTCAGCTACAATAAGGACACAAACATATAGTGAATAACATAATATTAGATCGTTATTTGAAAGAGATGCAGAAGGAAAGGCATGTAAAAGGACGGGCCAAATTGGTGACACTCTCCTGCGTCACACTGGCAGCTTTTACTACACTGAAGATTTGTCTCAAAGCAAAATACCTTGGGTTTTAGACGACAATTTTTATCTTGACCATAATCTTGATCTTCAGTCACTATCTTCATCCACACCATCATCAAGGATTCTTCTTTCCACTTCATCGTCGTTGTCAACCACATCATCAATCTTTCTCTTGTTCAGCATTTTAACGGTAAGAAACTCATTGAGACGGTCTTGAAGGGTGGTCAACTGTGCACGTAACGTACCAAGCGGGGTGTTCTTTGCTGCACTAGGTTTATCCCTATCCTCACCACCTGCATTGATGACTATGTCTGATATTTGGGTAGTCTTACCATCAGTAGAGTGAGGTCCATCTCCGACATCAAAAATGACAGGTTCGGGTTCACTTGGGGAAGCATATGTAGCACGTGGCATCAAGGAGCTCATGGTAAGTATGACAGTCTGTGGACTTGTACGGTTACTGGTTTATCAAACACAAGTCGAATTGATGAGATGCATTGATAATGTACACAATTAATATTTCGCACTAACTAATATTATGGCTACAATCTGGTTCTAGTATTCAATTCTCAAATACACATGAGTTAAATCTCAATTAGGATCCTCTGAAGAACGAATGGGTATTCTCGATGCACTGTTAGAGTAGGCATTGAACTTCACTTCGATGATTTCGTTTGTAGAAAATTCTAACGAGGGAATGTCGTAACAAGAACAGGCCATTAAATACCCATGGAACACTCTCAAGACTGTCTCGTCAGCAATGATTAAGATGTCTCCACTCATTCGCTCCATTTCTAGGATTAGTGGCTCAATTTTAATGGCCAAATCATGATACAGCTCAGCTCTAGAAAACCGGTGGTGATATGGATCTCTCAAAAACAGTTGATACTCTGAAGGGAACTTTTCTTCGATTTCTGCCTCTGTCATATTTCCAACCACACCTGGATTTTTCTGAGATAACTGAATTCTGTGTCTAATGTTAACCCCCATTTGTTTGAAATATTGAGTGGTTTCAACGGTTCTTCTCTTTGCTGACGTCCACACAACAAAACTGTCGTCATCTACTCCATCAGCTCCGGTAGGTGGATGTTTCTCATCGATGGACAACGACTTTCTAAGTTTTGGAGCTTCCAGTGGGCTACCTTTTTGGGACCGATCGATATATTTTCCTCTAGCCGCTAAATGATTTACCAAAGTGGTTGTGATATCTTTGGCATATTTCAAACCAGCCTCATCCAAAGGTGGATCCTTAGAAAAATCAAGTTCATTCTTGTAACAGCGGGCAAAGAATACCGAACCACGTTTAATTCTGGAGTTCATTAAGAAGAAAACAACCTTATTGATCAAGTAACCGTAATTTGAGTTATGTAACTCTATTCTCTGACTGAAATTGATCAACTTAATATATGATAAATCTTTATCATCTCCTTCAGCGTTCATCTCCTTGTAGTATGGGGTCAAAGCCATAATTCTGTCATAATAGTCTTTGTAAGCCTTCTCGTATTCCCAATTCACATAATCTGGCGAAGACCTGGCAGCAGTTTCAATGTTCTTTAAGAGCATCGCTTCATCTGTCACAGTTGATTCAATGAAAATGCATTGAATGTTCAACTTTTTGAGCATAAGATGGAGCTGTTTACGGTATTCAGGTAAGGCATTAACTGCATCATATATGGCGACCTGACCCTTGTCTTTATCAAAAAAGTTCAAAATGTCATTCAAACAATCGTCGACGGTCTTATTTCTGAAGTCTGCGGCTTCCTTATCGTTGGGGTGAATAACATACAACGCGTGGTCAAGATCATCAGTGGGAGCGGTTGCACGGCGGTAATCGCCCAAATGGAAACTGTGAGTTTTTACTCCTAGCCATCTTAAATACCGGGTAAGCGATACTGACAAATGGGTTTTACCTCTGCCAGGTAACCCAGCTAAGGCAATGCAAATCTTCCCCGCATGGAAAAGTCGCCCCGATTCTGTAGAGTATAACTGTGCTGGCGAAATATGAGAAGGTCCAATCTCTTTATGGACACCATCTATCCCAGTAACGTCACTGAGTCTTCTCTTCGGGATATATTGTGAGGCGTTCTCCACCAAATTTGGCTTGGTGTTGTCATGGAATGACCATCTTTTCTTTGTCCTTCTCCCAGAAGGATTTCTCAGAATAGGAGCGGATCCAAACCCATTAAATATTTCAATAGTGTTCTCATTCTCGGAGTCGGACTCAAAGGCGGACATGATAAATGGGTATTGGTCGACGATTGTGAGTGGCCGGGGAGAACTTTTGTGCGTACAGTACCCGAAGCATTTTACCCCAGCCTTGGTAATCGAGAGATGCAGGAAAGGATTCAATAGTTGGTGAGAAATCCTGTTCTGAAGCTCATGTACAGACAGGGCGTATTCGGTTTGGATTGGCGTCTGTGCCAGGAAAAAAAATAACGTCAAGCAGAAAGTTACTTTGCATAATCAAATAAAAGAAAATTCTTGAGTAATGTTCTTTACACTGATTCCTTATTTAACGCAAACTACAACATATGGATATATCACGTGACAAACTACTGAACAAGTAGTCATTAAGCATGCTTATTCACTTGTCATATATGTTCTTACATTGCATAACTTCGTTACAGATGTGTATTATACGATGATTAAATTACAGAGAGAATGCTTACTCCAACTTACCACCCTTTCTTTCAATCAAAGCCTTTCTCTTGTCGTCCAAGTACAACTTGTTGATGACAACCTTAGATGGGTGAATGTTGATTGGGATAGAAGCACCAGAGGACTTTTCCTTTTGCAATTTCTCAATTTGGATAGCGAACTTCAATCTGTAGACGGTAGAGACCTTACCTTCGGAACCCTTCTTGGAACCTCTGACAACGGTAACCTCATCCTCCTTTCTGATTGGGAGAGATCTGATGTTGTACTTTTGTCTCAATTCCTTGGACAATGGAGCAGACAACAAAACTCTTCTCTCAGAAGAGCTAGCGTTGAAGTAAGCCTTTCTGGACTTAGAACGGGAAGAAGAGACGTCTAAAATGGGTTAGTATCGGTGTTCCACTCAATTTTGGTGGTTATACTTGTATCTTTCTTTGTTATGGAGCAGAAATGGGCCAAAAAATTTTTGCTTGTTGGCAGGGAAACACACTAAGGAAAATCTGGCATTTGGGGAAAAGGGTCTGACTGTGCTGCTGGAGAGGGATAATTTTGAAAGTGGATGATGGACACAAAGTATAAAATTGTTTCGTTATGGCACATACCTTGACTGATCTTGGCCATTTTTGATTGCTAGGTGATGAGTAGAATAAACCAAATTGAAAAAGTCGCTCTCTGTTGGTGCGAGGACTGTAGAAAATTTTGTCGCAGTAGGTGCAGGAAATAATAACGAAGATAGGAATCGCATTTAGGGCGCGAGCCCTAAAAGAAATATCAATCCAGACGAAGTAGACCCGGAACCAACAGAGAAAATATGTACCATTATTGAGACAGAATGTGACATAGAGCTATGTGACATAATAACCATGAAGGACTGATTTTCCGATGCAACAAAAAATAAAGTAAATAATAATCACGACTAAAGTCACAGGAGTAATATAAGACTCCGGAATCAAAAATAAAAGCCCACGGCGGGACTCGAACCCGCAATCACTGTCTCCGGAGGACAGCACCTTAACCAATTAGGCCACACGGGCTCTTATCTGCCTATGTTGATACAAACTAAGACAGTAGCGGGCAACAGGACTGGCAAACTTCTGTACCATGTATGTAAGCAGACATGACAACTGTTGAAGTTTCACCATTTATGGATTTACTGTACCTTTTCTACCTGTTCCATTTCAACAACCTATCTCCTCTGTAATACACCATACGCCATGAGGTTCGTGCCTACACTAAAAAAGTCAGGGCTTGAAGAAAACGCGGAGAAACTTTCACCCCACCAGTACCACACCAGACAGAGAGACGATGCAGAGGATCAAGTTTCTCCGAAGCTTGGCTAGTGCGTCTTCACAATTGAGCACAGCTTCCAGAACAGGCTTCGCATCATTATGGAAATCAAGCAAACCAATCTCGTACCACTTGGTTAGAAACTATTCTTCTTCTTTATTGAATCCTTCGTTCCAGAAACAGAGGGATGTTACGGGCGGATTAAAGCCAGTATCTTTGATCAACTTTTGCAAGTACTCCACCAAAACTGCCCCACCTCCACCTCCACCTCCCCCAGCAGACAAGAACTCAAAAGGCAAGGCCATTCTCAGTAGATTGTCCAGAATGTTGACTTTCTCGATATCCTCTGTTTTAGTGATTGGCGCCCTTGGAGTGTCAGGGTTGGTGCTTTACTTAATTTTTTCGGAATTATTCTTGCCATCAGGAGATACGAAAACCTTCAACAAAGCGGTGAAACTTATTGAAAACAATGAAGCTGCACAAAAGGCTTTGCAATTTGAACCCGGTGAGCGGCTCAAGGCATATGGTGAGGTAGCCGGAGACAAGTGGGTCAGAAATAGACCCGTCCAAAGTATGAGAAAGAGAGGTGCGGATGGCAAAGATCACTTGGTGATGCGTTTCCATGTTGAGTCAAAGAGCGGTAAACATGCTAGTGTGGTATTGGAACAGATTGACACCTCTTTCTGGTCTTCTGAGTTTGCTTACATTGCATTGGAAATGCCTTCGAAACACAGGATATACATTGTGGAACCAAAGTTCTCTCCAAAAGAGTATGTACCTAGAAGCTCTGCATTGGGCGGAGGCAATGGCTTTTTGGGTCTTAAATGGGGTCCTAAAAAGGATTAGGTTCCATTTGTCTGCGAATGAGATCACGAATACTGGAAAAAAAAAAGAGAGTAAAGGCGTCTATAACCTCACCAATATATAAATAAACCCTCATGGGTGACAATTTAACTAATCTTTAAAACTTATTACAACTGTAGAATTTGCTGCTGGTGTTTTATAGTTTTACACTTTTTTGTTTTAATGATATCTTATTGCTTTTCTATTTTATAGTTTCGACTCTCGTGTCTCATTATTGGCAATAATTGTAAATTCGCATTAAGTACAATTGATCAAGTAGTCTCGAATATAATACATTAGTTAATCGTACTTAAAAAATATCGTAAAGCCGTGTAAACTGTTTCTTTCCTTTACATTCCAACATGAAAATTTCGTCGTCCGAAATTTTGACCAACAAACCAGCTTTTCCGATTTGTTCGATCTTGCTGAAAATTTGGGACTGGTCGAACGTCCATGAATAATCTGTGATACCATCCATATTAACTTGCGGCTCAAGTTGAAAGCAATACCTACCCTCATTGGTGTCAGTACCAACACCATGGTAAATCTTAACTGTGTACATTGCAATCGTCTTCCATGAAGAAATGAGATGGATACTCTTGTACGAGTCCATTTGTTTGTGTAGTCTCACTGTCATACGGTCTAACAACATCATATTAGAACTAGTACGTGTGGACGCTGGACTATCCTGTGCTGCTTTAGGATCATGTAAAGCAGTATAAATACTGGTTAAAGTTGACGAAGCACTGGGTTTTGTACTCATGGTTGAAGACGCACCCATTGAAGACGCCAATGTGTTGATCGAGTCATGAGTGCCAAGTTTTTTGAAGTTACGATTATCTGACATGGCTTCTTGAACGTTCTTCAAACTCGAATCAAGAGTGTTCAACAAGTTGTTGTTATAACAACGAATGATGATCATTATTTTTTCCTTTGTAATTGTATTCATGCCTGACACCTCCAAATCAATTGCTGATGACTGTCTAAATGCTGTGGTTTTATCAAGACTAAGGATGAGTAGTAGGGTATCAAATATTTCCTTTGCGTCTTCGTCATAATCCTCCTGGAACACCAAAAGCCAACTTTCTTGTAAGTCGTAGTTCACCACAACTTTGACGAACAAATTTTCATTAGTCGTCAATAATTCCCATTTACCATATTTCAGTTTCCAGCGCGATACCTTTAGCGCCTTTGGTGAAGAAGGCGAAATGTAGAAATCAATCGATTGGTCTGAGTTGATGCAATCTTTCAACTCTTGAGGAACAGTAAGTTGCACCGCAGGTATATCTTCCTTAAAGCTAGCAGTGGAGTTATTTTGGGTAGCATGTCCTGTCATATAATCCTTGAAGAAATGAGTGGAAGTTGAGCTTGGTAAAGCGAATGGCAGTGGTACTGATACAGAAAAGTTCAGAGATGTAGCACTCAATGCAAAATTGTCATCGATGGCTGAAGGAGGTGGGATCTGAATTGAGAGCGCCGAGCTTTTGTGTTCTTTGGAGGAAACGCTAACTGATAATGAGGATTGAATCTTGTTGGTGGCATCGGCTTGTTTGTCTTTTGCAGTTTTGTTCTCATCTTGCGTGGTGTTTTGGGATGCGCCACTTGTAGTCATTTCTGTCTTTGATTTGTTCTTTTTGAAGATGTTAAAAAGAGACTTCTTCTTCTTCTTGCCAGAAGACAGTGGACCTGCTCCTGGTAAGGATGCAAATGATGGATTCCAGTCCTTTCCAAAGTTATGAATATCAATGGCAGAACCTGCTGCATTCATATAAACTTTTGCTGGTGTAGCAGACAAGTTTGGAAGCGAAGACATGGCTGCCTTGTTCAGGAGTGAGTTTTTCAAATTAACCATCTCGAAACAAGAAATGTCTTCGTCATCATCATGTGGAGAGGGAGAGTTATCCAAAACTGAATCTTCGCTTGCGGCGCAACTAATCTCAGCCTTCGAAGAGTTTGGTGGTTCAGAATTGTGTATAACCTTTGCGGCTTTGTTGATCTCAACACCTGTCATACCATTTGATGACAATGTCTTTTCCATAATAGCTAATGAGTCTCTCCTACGCGTTTTTGAGTCTAAGACCGGGGTCTGTGGAGAGCATGCTTCCAGACTGAGAGACTCTTCTTCACTGACATCATTTGAATATGTGTCAATGCCCAAACCACCAAAAGTGAAGTTACAATCAGGTAACTCTTGCTTTGGGAAAAGCGCGTCTAATTTGGAAAACCAATACTGAAGCAAATCTTTATCTCCATCGATTGCAATGGAACTAGATGCATTCGAGTCACTTGTCGAAGACTGGAGAATGATCTGCGTGCCATTGAAACTTGCAATGAGTTCACGCACTCTAAAGGGAGGAAACATGACGTATCTCTTATTTGTTGAAGATGAAAGACCAAGGATAACAAACGCGTTATAAGGAAGAGATTCTTGCAGCTTTGGACCTTTCAAGTTCAACAAAAGCAACTCCACGCTGAACTTATTCCAGTAAATATGACTGTTTTTAGAGCGTTCCACAATCTGCGACAATGTAAAATACGTAGACACAGAAGTTGGACAACCGAAAGATTGAACACGTTCAAATGAAATACAGTTGAGCTTCGCTTCTTCCACAAGATTATGGAAGTTATCAAGCAACAGTATAAAACGCGTCTTAGCCACTTCTAACTTGTCAATGACAAAAGGGTTTCTCACATAGACAGAGGATCTGTCAATAAAGTCAATATAGCTGCCACAGTGATCAATCGGAAGTGCCAATACTCCATGAGAAGTCCCGGAAGGTAAACACTGAACGAACTTCTCAAAAACCACAATCGCCGTATCAAACCAAAGAATAAACTCTGTTATGAAATTCTTAAAAATTTCCTTCTGTGCCAATTCGTCAGCACTCATTTCATTTAGACACGTCTGAATAAGTGCCATTAGTTTGGAATTGTGGGTGCACAAACCTCTCACAATAGAAGCGGTCTTGGCATCTTCCTTAGATGCTTTCGAAGAATTGAGATTCGCCAACACATCAATCAAATTGTTGTTTTCTTGGACCTCGCATTCTAAGAGAGTGCTTATAATTGTCGTGATGGACATTTTCTGCTGGTTGAGCAGGTGTTTGTGTATGGGATTGGATGACCGGAGAAGACTATGTAGCTAGTACGCTAGACACCAAGAAGACAATCTTGGGATGGGGAATAAGTGACAGGCTTTATAAAAAAAAGAAAACGAAAGTCTAACAGTAATAACACAGAGCAGCCAGCAACACCTCAAGTTCGAAACAAAAAAAAAAAAGGTATCTTCCGGAGTATTTAAATGGAACCCTGTTCGTAGAAATAAGTTGCATACAACTATACCCGTTTGGTCTAAATGGTGTTCCAAAAAGGCAAGGCTGTTTATGTGCGCGCGAAATAGATGACGCGACGCGAATGTAAGGAGGTCTATCGCGTCATTTAGTATTGTTAGTTTACGGACAACAATTCGCCTGTCATAACGAATCTAAAACACTACATTATAAAAATAGCAGAAAACAAAACAAACCAAGAAGAACGGCCTGTCGCCCAGCAGAACCGTGGCCACTGTGCTAGAGATATGAATGTTTGGGTCATCGTAGTGTGTGAGATGTTTTCTTCAGGCGCGTGTTCCACCGTTCCTGTAGGAGTCATGCGGGTTACTTTCATTTAGAGCAGTCAGGCAAGCAAACCATCCGTAGAGGAAGTGGTATGCCCAGAGACATCAGACCAGATAACGATGGCTACGAAAAACCAGAAAGTTGATGGCTCCATGAAGGGGGAGATTTAATGGCTACGAGAAAGAGGCGAGTTAATGGCCCCGTGAAAGAAGGCGGAGGTAAGTGGGAATTGGTCGGAAAGACTTTGATAACAAGGCTGGTGGTGCGCATCTGATGCAAATGAAGATTAGTATACGCAAAAAAGTCCGCATTGCAAGATTGGTCGCATATGCGAAAAAAACAGACTTATATGGGCATTAAAATACTGAATTGACCACAGAAGATTAAAAAAAAAAAAAAAAAAATAAGGATCCTTATATCGCTTATCTATAATGATCTTAGGTATACACCCACCTCATGAGTTCAATCAATTCTTACATGATACACCTGTCGTTAATCGTAGCTGCCCTCTAATTTCCTCCTTCAACATGTAATGAGAACTTCCATACGCAGCAAACCCCCATAGTCTTAGTAATCACGAGATACTATCCAATCCAACGCCTGTTCAATGTTTTCTCCCGTGATCCCCGACACACAAAGCACACAGAAAGTATCCGGATGTAGTTCTTCTTCAAGATGTAGCGTCCGCATAACGTCACTCTTCACTTGCTCACGCAATCCAGGCTCTACTATATCAATCTTGTTGATAAGAAGAAGAAAATATGTCCCAGATAATTGGTCTTGCAAGATTACCTTCTCGCGTAGCTCACGATACAGCTCTGCTAACCTCTCAGTACTTGCCGCATCTACCACCCAGACAACCACATCCAGCCGGTCAAAGTAATTGCTCCAAAATGATCGGAGCGTGCTCTGTCCGCCAATGTCCCATGCGTTGATGTTGAATCCCTTCCAACGGAATGTGTGTATGTGAAATCCCATGGTAGGCGCCACTTTCATCGTGTCTCTTCCCATGGCTCTGTTAACGATGGTTGTTTTGCCCGAATTGTCGAGACCAAGAACGAGAATGCGGATCTCATGATCTCGAGCCTTCTGCTTCCGAATCACTGAAAGTAATCCCATTTCTACAATTCCATACAAGACTACTCAGTAATGTATGGAGATCTGCTCATAGCACTATCACTTGTAGTCTTTTTTCTTCTCGCGCGTGAGATTTCCCCACCTTTATCTTTTCTGATTCACATATCATCTTTCACGTGACAACACATCCCCAGTTGCTCTATGGGCCATGCCACAAAAGCCAAAGCTTGCCCGAGGTAAGCGTCAAAGCACGTTATTTGACCTCCCTCTGAGGCCTGCTCGCCCACAGGAACCAATAGTGGTGGATTTGACTTTGGAAGAAAGCATCCTGGATGGCGGCATATTGTGTCCCGTTTGCTCAGTTCTGATGCAAGTCTGGGATATGGAGGCACGTATCAGACACGTTGAAGAATGTCTCTCGATGCTTACTATCAATGAGGGTGATCGGCATTCAGGGGGAGCAACGGGAGTGGTGAACGTGAAAACAGAAATGATAGAATCTAAGACAGAGATGACGGAAGTGAAAACAGAAAAGATAGAGTCTAAAACAGAAATGACAGAAGTGAAAGCAGAGGTGATAGAATCTGAAACAGGAATGATAGAGTCTAAACCAGAGGTGACGAAAATGAAGACAGAAACAGGCACAAAATTGAGATTTCAACAGACCACATACGATCATGTGGAAAGAGAACCAAGAAGTTTCAAAAAACGGAAATCAAACCAGCCCCTTGTATTAAAAGAGCGTCAGAAATACGTCAATGCATCGCCACAGCCAGAAAAACGAAAACAAAAGGCCAAAAGGACCGAACCCGATGACACACAACTTATTCCGTCATCTCGAACAAAACCTATTCCAGAATTGAAAATCCTAAGTTTCGTAGCGGAAGAGGAAAACAACACCAAGTATATGATATCAGTGGATGCATTCTGCTACAAGCCGCACGAGCAGATATCACAATACTTTCTCTCTCATTTTCATTCCGATCACTATGGAGGTATCACTAAGCAATGGTGCCGAGAACGAGTGCTAGAAGGCAAGATCATTTACTGCTCTCGAGTTACATCCCGCCTCCTCACTATAAAATTTAAGGTTGATCCGACATTCATCTTCGACATGGACGTTGATGTCAGGTACAAAGTGTGTTCCTATCAAGAAGAGGAAACAATCCAGAATGGCGGACACCCAAGCGATTCTAAGACACCAGGCTTGTATGTCACATCAATAGATGCCAATCATTGTCCCGGAGCGGTGATCTTTCTTTTCGAGTCGATCTCAGTATGCAAAAAAGAATCAACATATATTCTTCATTGTGGCGATTTCCGGGTCAACCTCGATGTACTCGAGCACCTGCTACTTCGACCGTTTCGTGTTGGAGGTTCATTGAAGTTGAACAAGGTTTATCTTGATACTACGTACATGTCACCAAAGTACAATTTCCCAAAACAAGAGTCCGTTTGTTCAGCAGCGGCAGATATGATTGAGCTTTTGGCACAAAAAGGTGCGTTATATAACCAGTGGTTTGGGACCTCACTCCAAAGCAGAATTACTGATTTTGTTCTGATGAGTCAATCAGTAAAAAAGAAATTTCTCGTGCTAGTTGGAACTTATCTCATAGGTAAGGAGAAATTAGCCATGGCTATCCTGCAGCGTATGGGCTGTTGTCCTATTTACGTTTCTAATATCAGTAGCAGAGATGACAAGAAAGAGATAATTGCTGCATTTGGTAATCAGTATCTCGACCAGGTAATCACTGATAGTGATATAGGTATGGGCTCCGCATCAGAAGTTGTTGTACATCTTGTTCCTATGCGCATTGTGGGGAAGGCGGAAGAAATCTCCAACTATTTCAACCACAATCAATACTTCAGGCATTTTGAACGATGCATTGGATTCCGCCCTACAGGATGGTCGTTTGAAGGAAACCAGGGGGAGTTGTCTGACTTAGAGCATGCGATAAATGATGCCGACACTGATTCTGACATAATTCCATCTTTGTCTGCAATGGAGAAACTTCTACGAAAAAGACCAGAATATGAATACATGGACATTCTACTGCAAAAACGTCCTCAAGCAGACAAAAAGTTGGATAGGCCTACTTTCAAGCTATACTCACTTCCATACAGTGAGCATCTGTCATTTCGCGAACTTTCCTACTTTATAATATTCTTCAGTATCGGCCAAGTGATACCTACAGTGAACACCGAAAATGAATACAGTGCAGCCAAAATGCAGCACATCATTGAATTGTGGGAATCGGTTCGACAACTTCAAAATGGAGATTGTGTCATCTTTCCTCTGAATGAGTCGGTAAGTGTATCTGACTTTTAGACTATACCCATTGCGTGGGTGAAGTGTGTGCAGTACATCCGTACACACCGACACCAATGTGCTAATTGTTTTAAACCCAGGCTTTCGTACAATTAGTGCTTACACAATTTACACGTAATGGCCCGTCTTCTGTGGAGGTCAGCTCCTAAGTCGACTAAAGTGACATTAACATGCTTGTTTGCTGTGTCAATATCAATCTTTGTGTCAAAGCTTCTTGTTTATCGTGAGCCACAAGCCGACCCCTCCCTTCGGCCATCCTTTCTGAAGATTTTGGTTCCATACTTGCAATTGATCCCACGGCATGCGGTCTTCTATCCATGGGTATTTTTCACGGGTATATTCTCAGAGATTTCATTCTTTCCATTTATCCTGGCTGCAATTATTCTATTCGTGGCTACTAGTTATGTGGAGAAGTTTTGGGGGTCTAGAGAAGTTATCAAATATGTCTTTTTAGTTGGTGCACTCACCAACTTCTCTACCGTTATAATCACTATTGTGAGTAACATTTTCCGTGGCGATGTGGCAGGCATGGATAAGCCTTTAGGAGGAGGTATTTCATATCTCTTTGGGTTTCTTGTTGTTATCAAGCGACTCATTCCAGAACACAACGTGATGCTCTTCCAAGGGATCATCAACTTCAGAATTAAACACTTACCTTTCATCCTGCTTGTTGTTGCCGCCATTTGGTCGCTTATTTTCAGGTCATTATACCCATTTGTTCCAGCTATATTTGCCTTCCTTATATCCTACAATTATTTGAGGTTTTACCAAACGTTAGATGCTGATCCTCTCTTACCTGTTGCTTCAGTGAACAGCGACTTAAGTAATTCGTCTGTTATTAGGGGTGACGCTTCAGATGCATTCCAACTTGTTGAATTCTTTCCAAGTATACTCAAACCGTATCTACTGGTGGTTATCAACGCCATCTACGACTTGAATGTTTTCTTAGGTATAGTTGCACCTTTCAACGATGAATTCATCGAGCAGAGTAATATCCGGGCACAAAAATTGAACGAGCGTGTGAATCAAGCAAACCAGCTGATTTCAAACTCTGTCGCTGAAAGAAGACGACAAGTTGCGTTGCAAGTGATTGAAGACCGCATCAGCTCATCCACATGATCACAAACTCACAGTTTTTCAACATAAAATCTGCTAATCCAATTCCTTCCTAGGCATTCTTAGCTAAGCACATCACAACCAACAGTTGACTCCAAGTAAATATCGTGACTGCATAGGACGTCATATACTAGTATTACAGACGAAGGCCTATGCCAAAGGAAAACATAACACCGAAGCGAAAAAATGAAAGACACAATAACGGAACCAGAATTACATCAGTACATCATCAATGTAATAACAAAGGTGGCTACCGCCGTAATAACATAGTATGGAATGAATATATGAGAATGGTCACATAAGCCAACTGTACGCACTGTGCACTTTGTTTTGCTTGCCTGCACACACACCCCGACATCAACTCCACCAAGAGAGCGAAAAAGATGAACCTCCTTTTGTCAGATTTTCATGCTAGGAGGGATTAGATTTCGTCCCAAGAGCTCGCGGACTTCTTCCAAGAGCGGGGGAAGCTTCTTACCTGCCCCTGCCACATTCAAGAGAATGAGAAGCGGCGGGAAGAGCTGGATAGGGATCCTTGTAATCACCTGCGTCGTCCTTTGGTTTCTTAACCCTATGGCTTTGTTTCTGCATCGGGGGGCTCCTCCCAAGTACCCGACGCCTCATCCGCCTACTTCTAAGCAAGTGCAGTATGTGTATGATAAGTACATTTTCCCGAGAATTGAGGAAGCTCCAGTGTTGAAGGAGATGGGAATGGACAAGCTCTTTAGGGAAATTACAGTGCCGGACGAAAACTTACCAGGACTCGAGAACAAAGTCGTCCAATCATTGAATGTTCTTGACGATCCAAATCCAGTGAAACAAAAGCTTAAGGAGGATACTGAAGATAAGATTTCCCTTGAATTAAGGGCCAAAAACGCATTCAAAAACCACGACAAGCTTGTTTTTAGTTCCAAATCGAAACCTTCTCCAAAGATTGTCATCGTTACTGCAGTGGATTTTGATAAGTACCCTATGCAATCATTGGCACAAATTGTCCAAAACAGAGTCGATTACGCCCACCAACAAGGCTACGGTGTCTATGTCAGATGGTACCAAGAATTTGCTCACATCATGAACTCAAAGACTTATTTACAGTCACCAGATCGAGCCAGATGGATCAGAATCATCTGTACCAGGGCAGCTATGTTTGCATTCCCTGAGGCTGAGTGGTTCTGGTACTTTGACGAAGATGGATTGATTATGAACTCTAAAGTTGATCTTGAGCTGTTGTTGTTGAAACCCGAAGTTTTAAGCGAGAAATTGATTAGAGAAGCACCTATCGTTCCTCCTAATGGCCTCATAAAAACTTATAAGAAGTTGCCAGCCGAGAATGTCAGATTAATTTTGACTCAGTCTGAAAGCAAAATCGAAACAAATTCCTTCTTCGTCAAGAACGATATTGTTGGCCATGCTATTCTAGAGTTTTGGAGCGATAAACTGATTTTGAATTACAACAACTTCCCCAATGGACCAGATTCTGCAATCGCCCATATATTGCAATGGCACCCATTTGTTTTGAGCCAGACTGCAATTGTTCCATATGGAACGATAAATTCGTTGGAGCCAACAATCCCCAATGGCAAAGAAAACGACTATTATTCTGAAGGTGACTTTGTTGTCCAGTGGGTTGATTGCAAGGGCAATGAATGTGACAAAACTTTGCAGAAGTACGCGCGGTCAAAAAGGGCTTGAGAGACCTCTTACATATAGATAAATAATTGTACAAACTTAAGTATTGAAAACGAGTAGGGTGAACAAGTGTATATAAGCACAGTAGCATTCAAAAGCTCACAAATTTAGAATGCCTTAGACGTGTATGGTCTGGTTCGAGAAGGTGTGAAACTCCAGAATGTGAGTTTAATATCATTAGAGTTCCACCAAGTGGAGACACGTCCAGTATCGTTATGGTGGGTGGATCTTGGCTGGAAGATACCCTGGAATGTTCCTGTCATGGAAGCACCAAGGTTCTTTGCAATGAACTTAGATGCCACGGCTGGTGCAGCGATAATAACGACGAACAACACCAAAATGAGGAAGTACAATGTGCAATACTTTCTCACCATTCTCTTTCTCAATTTGGCTTGCTTCAAAGAGTAGATTGGAGGTCTAATAAGTCTTGAAGGCTTCAACCAGAACAACATAGTAGAGTGCCATCTGTCAATCATTGGAATGAACAAAATTGGTAATTGAACAAACAAAATAATGTGAGCCAAGATGAAGTCACCGGCAAACTCAGACATCTCAATGGTCTTGGCACAGAATTCTCTGGCTGGCTGTGTGAAAGCCATGTATCCCATACCAGTACCGTACCATTTACCTGTCCAGAAGGCGTTGTTAGCCTTGTCGTTCTTGAATTCTCTAGTCAAGAAGAGCAAAGTCATGAGCTTAAACAAAGTTCTTTCAATGTAGATCAGGGTGATAACTCCCAACAACATTCTAGCAAAGTTGAAACCTTCCAACACCCACATGACAATAAAGAAGACCAAGTGGACAATAACGGCAACACCATGGGCAACACCGGCAATGACAGCACCGGTCTTCTTGCAACACATACCCAACATTGGACCCGCACAACATGCCAAACCGACACAGACAGCCAAACAACCCATGTTGATTAGAACAGGAGCCAATGAACAAATGATAACTCTAGCGACAGAATTGACCTTGATAGGATCAGTTGAACTTCTACCTGAAACCTCCCATTTAGTAACACCAGTTTGCGCATTGATAAAAGTGTAAGCGACAAACAAAGCAGCAGTGTAGAAGACACATGGAAGGAATTCGGCGAAAAAGACGTTGGATCTGTGAGCTCTAGATGTGTCACCAGCAGACTTCTCAGAAATATCACCCGTCAATTTTCTCTTGAAACCAGTAATTCTAGATCTAGAAAGCTTAATGTATCCGATCCAAGAGTTTCTGTGCCATTTGGTGTTACCACGAGACATCCATCTGATGAAGTCACGATAATCAATAAAGAAGTCTTCCCAAGCGAATTGATGTGGGTTAAACAAGAAAGGGGAAACAATCAAGGCAGATAACGAAGCCCAGAACCACAACAATGGTGCTTGCCAATGAGATACAGAACCAAACAAAATAATCAACATAGATCTGGCTCCCATGTAGATGGATGAGTCAGCAAATCTAGAGAACAAAATCGAGAATGGAATACGGGAAGTTGCGAAACCTCTACCAGTAGAAATATATCTGGCACCACCGACAGTCATATCAATGTATAAGGAGGTAGAATAAATCTGGGCAAGGAAAACTTCGAAGAATGGAGACATGGAAACAAAATGTCTGCAGAATCTTTGAGTTGCTTTCCAGAGACCTCTTTCGATCAATTCTTGAACCGTCAATGGGATGAAGGAAATGAAGAAAACAATAAAGATGGACAAAGTGTAACGTCTAATCCAGTCCACAGCAGGGTCCAAATTGTAACATCCGTAAGGTTTCAAAAGATCGGTGATTGGAACATTCTTGTTGTAGTCACAAAGAATGGACTCATGAGCCAAAGCATTCAAGTTAGCCAAGACCAACATAAATGTTTGCAAGGACAATTGAATAAACAAGTTATTAATATGGAAACCTGGGTGACCGTAATAGAAGGACAAGAATCTGTCCAAAGGTAATTGAGTGGACAAGTAGTAGTATTCTCTGGACAACATTTGTTCACCCATACCAGCACCAATTTTGGTGGTGAAATTACAGATGGAACCGAAACCCATATCTCTACCCTTACCACATTGGTAGTATTCACAGTGCTTGATTCTTCCACCTCTCAACATAGCAGTCATACCAGCGTAAATATCCTCATTCAAATGTAATCCTTTTTGGGCCTTGGAAACACCACCTCTTGTGAACATAAATGTAGCGTTCAAGAAATCAGGGTGACCATAATGCAATTTACCACCGATTTGAGCCAAAGTTCTAGCAAACAAAGTACCAAATGTTTGTTCCTTACCAGCAGCAACATCACCTAAAACACCAGAGTTCTCAGAGAAAATATACTCTCTTGCACCCAAGATGGCGACAGGAGCTTCCTTCTCTTCCTTGCTGTCTTTCAAGTTTGGAGCATATGGATTCACGTGTTCAACGTTTAATTCTTCGAATTCGGCCAAAACAGATCTGATCTTCAAACATTCTTCAAGATAGTTATCCTGGTTAGCATCAATCAATTGGATATATTCACCTCTGTGGAAAATGATAGCATGATTCTGGTTATCGGACTTACCATCTCCCAAAATTGGGTTACCTGACAATTGAACTCTAAACTTAGGACGACGTCTTCCGTTTTCTAAAACCTCACAATGACCATCAATCACAGCGGAGTAGACACGTGGCTCTTCGTCTTCGTTCAATGATGGTTCTTCATCTAAGTAAGCAATTTGTAAATCAGGGTAAGCTCTCAACAAGAACTCAGCATTTTCCATTTCATCTTCCTTGAATTTGGCTAATCTTTGCATAGAAACAACAAACTTGAATTTTCTTCTTGCCATCTTCTCCAAAGCCATTTCCAAACCTTCTGGATCACCTCCGAAGTATTGGACTAATTCCGGGTTCTCAACACGGTATAACAATTTGATTGCTCTTGCATAGTTCATGAAACCTGAAACAGTACGGTACAAAGTTTGGGATCTCAAAGAAGCCCAAATTCTAGTTCTCAAGGTGTATTCAGGAGCAGCGGACTTGAAACCAATACAGTAGAATGGCAAGTCATCGATCTTTGACTTCAAACCATTTTCTTCTTCTCTGTCTTCTTCATCACCATTCTCAAAAGCAGCAGTTTCCTCGGCCAAAATTTTGGTATCCTTAACGAAACATTCCCATTCGACAGGGTGCAATTGCTTCAAGTATTCCAATAAAGTGACTCTGGAGAATTGATCGTCTTCTCTGATAATTTCCTTCAAAGATAACAAAACCTTCTCAGCATAATGAGGCGTGAAAACAGTGAAAGTCGGCATGTTATCAACTGGCAATGGTTCCAAAATAGGGGTAGCCAAAGATTGAGCGAAGAAACTGATACGTCTTTCAGCCTCAGAATTTCTAGGGAAGAACTCGGTGTCGAAGTTATTGTCATCTTGAGAAACGAAGAAAGTTGGAGCTCTTAATGTTCTCTTACCTTCAATTTCAGAAGGAACTTGGTGGTAGAGCAACTTTTGGACATGGTCAATAGCTAACAAATGTTCTCTGTACATAGAAATGACAATTGCATTCCAAACTTGGGAAATCAAAACCTTTGGCTTGTACTTGATCTCCATCTCAGTAGTAGCCAAAATCTTGGAATAGATTCTCTTTGGCAATCTAGTGAAAATATTTCTCCATGGGGTCAAAATAGAGATACCCAAATAGAAGGAACGACCAATGGAGAAAACACAGTTACACACAATGTACCACATGTAAGTATCCAAGAAGAACAACAACAAGTCGACGAGAATCATCAAACCTAAAACAATTCTAGCTTGGTGCTTACACAAGCTATCGCCGAACCAGTAATCACCATTACATCTCATGGTCATGGTAGACAAATTTCTAATAGGATCTCTCAAAGACAAAGTCAAAAAGAAATAGGATTCAGCAAATTTAGCGGCAAAGACAGTGGTCCAAAGAAGGTAAGACATCCACATGTCTAAACCTTTCAACTTATAGAAGTTGGCAGTAAACAGTTGAGAGGCCATAAATCTTCTAGATTTTTTGTCCAAGTATGGGGTAAATAAACCACCCAAAGGCATGATCGCAAAGAAAACCAAAGTTGCAACTGCAATGAAGAAACCAACAATGGAGATGATGTGTGCAGATTTCGAGATGGCTTGCAATCCAGCCCAGTAGAATGTATAGACGACGGGGACCAAGTTGAGGAAGAAAATCAAAAGCAAAAACATCAAACGACGTGTCAAGTGTTGAGCACCAGCCCATTCTCTAGGAACAAACATCCACTCAAAGAGAGTTGCGAGAATTTGGATGACAGAAGCGATAATACCACCAATGGCTGGTGCAGCCCATCTGGAAGATGCAGTAGGTTGGTTGTTAAGAGTTTGAACGTAGTGTTTAGTATACAATGTTGGAGCATTGTAAGCAGTGTAAAACCAGTACATGACGATATGGATAACCCAAATTCTGTTGAAATTGGTAATGAAGTGCAACCATGTTCTAATTTCCTTGTAAGTCTTGAAAAACACATTTTGCCATTCAACTTCACCCAATCTCAAAAATCTTTCTTCTTGTGGAATGTCAATCATACGAGTACCATCATTAAGGATGATTCTTGAAATACCTTCGGGATACCAGAACAATTGGTTAACATCATCGTAACCAATGACCTTGTTATGATCTTTCTCACGCTTAACAAATCTTCCTTCATAGATTTCATACACTTGAGATCTCAAAAATCTGTAAAGAGGGGTGATAACTCTGTTCAAATAATCTCCCTCTGGAACAGGTTCTTGTCTTTGTTGACATTGTGGAGACAAAAAGTAGTCCATTGCGACCTTGTAGATGAAACAAAGACACTCAGGAGTGAAACGTACTTGGTTAGCTTCACCCCACAACAACAAGTAAAGAGCGATATCTCTGACTCTTTCTTCTGGAGTCAAAACATTCATCTTAGCCTTCCACTTAATCTCGGCAGCATCCAAGGAGTAATCACCTTCTAAGTCATTTGCCAAAGCGTCCAAGTCTTCACCATGTTCTTCCACAGCTTTTCTAGCTTTCTTTGACTTCTTGGAGGCCTTTCTAGCCTTTCTACCAACCTTACCCAATTTCATATTAGCAAAACCAATGGAGTTATCTAAATCTTGTTGGGAGGCAAAGTACCATTTCCTGTAATTAGCGTTGTCACCACCAATGTAATCAGCATGTAAAGATAACAAAGCCTGAGCTGGGGACATACGAGAAGCTCTTGAATCCAACAAAGTCATGAAGTAGTCGAACATGTTTCTCATAGATTCTCTTTGAAAACCAAACTTGTTGGTCAAATCAATGAAAATATCCTCGATATGTTCAATTTTAATTGGAGCCTGAGGGTCTGCAGACCACGCTGGGTATGGCAAGTTAGAGGACAACTGAAACTGAGTAGGATCATAGTTAGGGTTAGCTCCGTAAATAGGAGTAGAAGCACCGGAAGATCTAGCACCGCCATAGCTCATTTGAGATGGTGTGTATTGAGTTCCATATTGGTCATATCCGGTTGTTCCAGTGTTTTGTCCACCGTAACTAAAATCAGAAAATGCCTCAGGGTCGGCTGTGTATCCACCGGCGGCACCTTGTTGACCATAGTTTTGGTATCCATCCATGTCGTACGGTTGTTGTTGGTACTGCTGGTTAGCATCATAGTATTCCCCACCTTGTTGATACTGCTGGGGCTGGCCCATCTCATCGTAAGGACCCTGTTGATAATACCCCTCACCTTCAGCAGCGGGATGCTGTTGATTCGGATCGTAGTAGTTGTGATTGTTATCGTAAGACATCTTAACGAGTTAGTATAGAGCGAGTGACTATTGTCGCCTCAGTCCAAATATGCGACAAGAAAGATAATGTTTCAATAGAGAAAAAGATAAAAAAAAAGGCACAAAAACACAGTGGGTTATGCTGGATGGATTAAGAAAGGCAATTCAAGTAGCAGATCAAAATGGTCAGGAATTTTTGAGTCTAGCGCGACGAGAAATGCAATTAAAAAAAAAAAAAAACCTTAACGCGGGTGGTCTCCTAGTAAAAGTCTAGAAATGCTGCATAGACTTAGTCGTGTAACGTGTGTAATAGCAAAGCTCGTGAACCAGTACTTTGTAGTACAAACAACAATATCCAGATTGCAAGCCAGCATCTTACTCCCAAGATATTTGCAAACAATAGATACCTCACCTTACAACAGGAAGACTGCAGATGGTACGGGAGGTGCTGAAAGAATTTTGTAACTTTGCATGACAGATATGTCCACAACGCAAACGAGGAATAATATCTTTAGGAAACAACTCTAGCACATGGTTAATTGGCCTTAAACCACAAATCTCGTTCGAGTTGTCCTCTCATTGAGACGTGCATGCTCTGCCATACGATGTTTGCTGCGCCCAGAGAGCTCCTGCATAAAACCAAAAAAGAAACCGATCGATTCGAGAAGATACCCACACCGTCCTAATTAGGAACCCCCTAGTATACAAGGATCCAAGATTGAGGTTGAATGGACAGCATAGTTGGCGTTGATAGCAGTCTCGTGCTTTGACATTCAAATAATAATTATGTAGACCTGGATCTGGGATGGACGTGTTTCGGAAGGATAGAGCCGAGGAGTTCCGGCAGCGAATACAGACAATCAAATTCTCGAGAAAAGATGGCAGTGGAACGTTTGTTTCCATCAGGACGAACAGCCAATGATTGCTGTGGATATTGGAATTTGCAACGAAGTTGTTGCAGACAGACCGGAGACAAAACAACTCGGATCAATTTCAGGCGACGCAGCCGGAAAACGAAGGACAGAGAAGAGGACAAAAAAAGAGATATAAAACAGAAGTTGAAACAATACCATAATTCTCGACTCAGGACAGGGTCATATGGACAAGCCATTATTGAACCAGGGACGAAATTGCAATAGACATACCTTTCGATAACTGAACAGCGACAAGGAAGAAAAGAAGAAGGAATCGGGAAAACATGCGGATCAGTGCCCGTTGGAGTCGACACGAGTCTCACACGACCCTGCGCGCTTCAGGCGTGCATCTCATGGGATGACAGGGGCGCGCCCGAAGGCCCGCAGGCATGGGCAAGGAGATTACAAGATGCGGTTCGCCATACAGATGGACAAGTTTATTGAGCCATGTCTATTTTTACTTGCATGTTCTGTGGTACCTATCTCGTTTAAACTCCGCAAGTGGTTAACAATGCTTACGTAAGGTCCTCCGAGAATGTGCTGACTTTAGTTTATCGCCGATGCTGGTTTTCATATTTTTTATTTGTCAATATTTTGACAAAATGACAATTTACAAAATTGAATATTTACCGAGGTTGCCTTCCATTTGTATCCTAGGTGTACTTTAGTTGTTAAGGTGCGCGCTTTACGACGTTCGGTGCATGGGGGCTGCGCCTACATTGTTGTTTTATTTTTTTTTTTATTTTATGTCAGTTTTTTTTTTTTTTTGGCGGAAGATGCTTCCACGAGATATATTGTGCCTTCTATATACCGGAAGATAGCTATGTTGCCCGATAGCAAGCGTTTGCGTGTGGGATTAAGATACAGGTTTTCATATCCATGTAGTTTCGAATCAGAGCTCGGTAGGATTCCTCAAACCAATATAGATTTGCAATTGTGTCAAAACTACAATCTACAGAATCTGCAGTTTCGTCAGAATTGTCAATTGTACAACTTGCCTTCTTTAAGAATCACCCAAATACTCCACGTGCAAGATAATTCAATTTGCATGCAAATTTCAGGGTTCATCATCTGTATTCATAGTAGTTAATGTCTTTACTCAGACCATCCCAAGTCACTCAATTCTTTTCTAATTTCGTCCTCCTTATTGATCTTATTCACTTGAGTGTCCTCCAATGATTCGCCTTGAGCTTGTTTCATCTTCAAAGTCTCAATGGCTCGAAGCTTCTTCAACAAAGAGCGGATCTTCTTCTCCTCTAAGGAAACTATTCCGCCGACAACAGAACCAACTTCAGATCCTGCTGGAGAAGCGGATGATTGCACTGGTTCTGTTTCACCACTAGCTTTCTTGGCCTCTCTCTTCTTTCTGTTCTTGGCGGCAGCTTTGGATTCTTTTGGTGGGGGAACGGCTGCTCCCGGAACAACTCTTCTTGCACCAGATCCAGGAATAAACGCGGGAGAGTTGGCCAGTGCTCCAACCTTACTTTGCATTTCCTTTTGGTACAATGAGGTAGTTGCGGATGAAGCTCCAGAGTTTCTGGCATGTGGAGGTCTGTATGCTCCGGTTTTTTTGACCGTGTTCCCTCCGTTCAAGACGGCCTTTTTGGCAAGATAATCCTTGGCCGATTGTTGTGGTTCAGGACATGGTTCCAATTGTTTCAAAGCAGGAAACTTCTCTATTGGTTGAGGTTTCCACGAGATAGAATACAACTCTGGGTACTCACGGAAGTACACCAACTTTCCACTGGCGTGCCAAATCTTCAATCCATTATCAACTCTTAATCTAGGGGACGTGGTTGCTGTTAAGATATAGCGACCACATGGAGACCATTCACAAACAGAAGTGTTGGATGCCTCAAAAGTACACACCTTGCTGAATTTGTTTTGACGGTCGTACACATCGACTGTTCCTTGCAAATTACCAAAACCTGCCACCAAAACAAAACGACCGTGTGGTGAGTACAAGATGGTGTTTCTTGGTGCTGTAGGTAACGAGTAAATAGCATTACCTCTGGCATCGAAAAAGGTAGTCTCTGATGGCATGTAACCATAACTGACGGCAAACTCTCTTGCAGAAGGAGACCATGTGATATCATGAATTGGGCCTTCTCTCTTCAAGTCAATTCTTTCATAAGATCCAGCAATTCCAAGCAAGTACAAGTTGGTTTCTCCATAGTAGGACTTGTTGCTGGTATCATGGTCAGTGGATGCCAAAGCCAACAAGGCAGTACCCAAGGCGTTCCATTGCATTTGACATTTCTCAGCCTTGAAGAACGACTTGGAACAAATTGGCTGATTAAAGTTTGGAATGTTGTAAATCAATACTTGCGCAGGTTTTCCTCCTTTCTCTGGGATGAAAACAGCCATTGCTGGATTCAAACCTGGACTCAATTGAAAGTTTTGAAATGTGGCACTGCTATCTTGCAATTTGAATTTATACGAAGGCTTCTTAATATCGAATTTATCAGTAACGTCATAGAAATGGATTTCCTTGTTGTTGAAGTTCTTCGCCATATATTGACCATTCTGTGTAAACTGAGGTTTCCATCCTCCCTGGTGCTTGTTGGACCATTTCGTGGCCACCTCTTTCTTTTCAATATCATAAATAAGAACATTATCTGTCCACACTCCACTCTCCTTATTCAACATGACTGGCTTCGTCCAAAGAGCCACATACCGGCCGTTTGGAGAAAAATGCAAATCAAAAGTGTCTGCAACTTCAACAGTGGCAATCACCTCATCATTTGATGCTCCGTCCTTGGTACTCACCAATGTCACATGAGTAGGTTGCGTGTACGCAAATATCTGTCCGTCTGGCGAGTATGTAGCACAGCGCACATCTAGCGTAGGCTTTGGAAATGTGCTGATTTCTTCATAATTTTGTATCAAATCGATCGATCTTGGTTGGCGGCCTAGAGAGCTGTTAGTACGTGCAAAAAAAAAAAAAAAAAAATAAAGGGAATCAACTTGCCGTTGACCGCCATCGCCTCCAATCCGGTCTGTATTATGTGTGGTAAATGGTTGAGCGATGAGGACAATCCGATGATTGACTATAATCACCTTCTCGGCAAAAATGTGTCTGTTCAAGATACATACAGAAAAACTGAGTGTTGGATGCCATGATGTCTTTCCTGGTTTTCTGAAGAGGGAAGAAGAGTGCTTGTTAACAAAAAAGTACCAACACGTCGAAAATTTTTGAGCGCGAGCACACCTCCAGTTTCTCACCGAGGTGAGCACTCGACCGAAAATGGTCGGGCGGGAGAAGAATGACCAAGCGAGAAAACAAAATCACAAACATTGAACAGAGACCGAAAAAAAAGACTCAAGATATGGGAGCGGTGAAGAAAAAAATAATACTACATTCGAACGTCAATTAGATCACGTACCGTTATATCTTTAATGGTATTGATTGCAGTGAAACTGGTACGTATGTTAATGAGGTGCAGTATCTACCCTCACTTGCTGGCACTACATTCTTCACTCCATTTTTAGACCGTTATTATTAGTATTTTATTTTGTTTTCCATGTCGATTAATCTCGTCCTATAGTTAGGATAGTGCCATTCCTTTGTGTAATGCAACCACATACTGAGATAGGACTAGGCTGTCATATCAACTTCTTGTTCAAGTTGTTGTATTTCCTCCTCCAATTCTGGCGCCACGGGTATTTGGTAACCCCGTCTTTCTGCCTCAGCAAACCATTCCTCTGCTGAGCCCTTAGCGTGGCCCTGTTGGACATACGTTCCCATTAAATAATATGCTGCTGGGTAGTCAAAGTCCTTACATGCTCGTTCACACCAAATCACAGCCTGTGCTGGGTTTGGGTATGGTATGGTCTTGCTTTGCCCATTTGAGCCTTTCATGAACCAACGACTAACTCCTAAGAGCGCTTCAGGGTGCCGTTTGAATTTGAGTGGTGAGGTGGATGCTTTAACAAACCATTGGATGGACTTGCTGGGGTTTTGTTGCCTGTTTAAGTCTCCATTTTCATAAATATAACCCAACTTGATTTGTCCCTGAAGACAGTGGTTCCGAGCCGATCGGTTGTAATACATCAAACTCTTAGCATAATCAACGGGTGCGAGTTCTAAGCATTCAACAACAAATTCGTCTTCTGCGGTTAAATCACCAGGATAAATGCCTTCGTAGATTTGACCAAGTTGGTACAGTGCTAGACCGACAACTTCTTCTAGTTCGAGGAGATCGAATATTGAAAGAACAATGTCTTTGGAGTTCATGTCAATATCAGATAAATTCTTCAAGTACTTGAGGAAGCGAGTCAGTCTCATGCTAGGGTGCGTTAAATTCAACATGGCCATACGGTATATAGCTCTGTTATAGCCCATAAGGGCAGACTCTTTATAATGAGCAATGGCCTTCTCGAAGCTACCTTCTTCCTCCTGCCACTCATACAAGTCTCCCAATTGATAATGGGCTTTAAAGAATCCCAGGTTCAAGTCTAGACACTTCTGCAAATAGCGCTCTGCTTCTGCGTCATCTCGTGGTATATTGAAGTCTTGGTCATATTTTGCAACAAATTCATGCTTAAGAAGGCATCCATAGATGTAACAGGCTTCTGCAAGTATCTTGCGGTCCACATTTTGGACGTTTTCAAGCTCACGAAGGAGCTTTTGAAGGTGAGTGACAAAAGACTTGATGAAATGCTGCTTATTTATTGCTACCTGATCGGTGGGAACTGCTGCCCCACGGACAGTAATATAAGCAAAAAGACGGAAGTTGATAGCCTCCAACAACATTTTCGCCCATTTTAAGCGGTAATCAAAAGTCTTGTTGCCTGATGCAATAATATTTCTGAGGCTGATGAAATTTTCGATGGCAATGTTAATGGTACTATCCGATGACTGAACTGGTGGAGGCAGTGGCATCTGCTGGCCATAAACAGGTACTTGCATTTGTTGCAACTGCTGGAGTTGTTTAAATTGTAAATGCATTTGTTGATAATAAGCAGAAGAACTCTGAGGGAATCCAATTACACTGTGGCGTGTGCTTGGCGATGGAGAGTAGCTCATCGCTGGTTGAGCGAGTGGAGCACCGTAAACATTTGACGGTGGAACACCTGCAGTAGGAGGAGAAAATGTGGAGCCATTGCGCAGGCCAAGCAGAATCATAGACATACTGTGTCTGAGTGTAGGCTTATCGCTGACGCTGAAATGAGTTTCGCTACCGACAGAATTCTCAGACTCTGTAGTACCATCACTGGCCACAGACGCGGAACGGGTTACCTCCGTAGGGGTCACCACGCCAGAAGCAAAAGAGCTGCTTTGCTTGGTTCCATTTTCATTCGTGTGAAGTCCTCCATGATTCTGAGCTGCTGGAGCCCGCTGGGCAGCAATATCATTGTTATATGAAGATGTAGTGGACAGATATGGGTACCCATTAACGTTCGAGTGCACGGGCCGCAATTGATTACGGCTAGGAGATTGACTGCGCAGTAACCGCCGGTCATGGTTTGCGAAAACGCTTACCGGGCGAGCAACTTGCTGCACGGGAGGGGCCCGTTCTGAGATTGATGCGGATGAGACATTACGTGACGATGTGTTGTCAAAGAAGAACGCTTCGTAGTCAGATATGTTGGACGTCGACTCACTAGGCATAATTCCATTTTTCGGCATCACAACCTCGTCGGAATGATTACGCGAGCCATACCGAGAATGTGTTTGCAGCCGTACATGCGATGTTCCGTGTACACTCGGGCGTGCACCTGAAACATCGTCAATGGGTTCACGTGGAAGTGCCTCCATGGCCGCACCGTGAACAGAAACCGCACGTGCACCCAGAGGCGACACATGAGTATTTAGCAGAGGCATGGATGACAGGCGGTTCGTTTTGACAGAAGACTGGCGTGACTTGCGTAAGAATGTACTCTGGCAAGCATCATCATATTGTTCTTGTAGACTCGAATCCACAAATGCTGTTTGCGCATTGCCCGGCTTAAAGCCAGACCCGGCTGACGAATTGCGCTGGTGCAGTCTTTCGTTGCGCAATGCGCTCGCCCGAGGCAGACCTATGGCAGCGTACACTGACGCACGGGGCGAGTTACGACCCGAGTGAGGCAAACGAGGATTCGGTTTTTCTGGGCTAGGAGTCTTGCCAATGGAATCCATCGCTGCATAGTATTGTTTCCATTCCTCATAGTATGGATGCGCAGTATCTTCATCGGACTCATCAGCATCAAGTGTGCTTGACTCAGCCGAATAATCCGTAGAATCTTTTGTTAAGTCGAAACTGTTTGTAGCACTACTGGTATGGCGATGGCCACCGCCGCTCATAGAACCGGGAAAACCATGAGGGTGGAAAGACATTGGCCGTTGTTGACCGGGTTCGTTTCCAGCAACTGGCGAGCGCCATGTTGATCCTGGACCTGGCGCTAACGTCGGATATGTTCCACCAACACGGAGAGGATTGTAACTGGCGCGCTGCCCTCCAGGGGGAGATACAACTTGGGTGGATAAGTGTGACTGCTTTTGAAAGCCGCTTTGAGGACGAGGGACAACATTAGAGTTTTTTCCAGTCATGTTCTTTTGGGAATCTTGCGACAGATGCGATGAGTTGGATGCCGCCAGCAGAAATTCAGAAGCTTCTGTGACCGAGGATTCCGGAGTAGGATTTCGACGGGCTGTCACATTAGCACCAGCTTTGGAGGCGCTCAGGCGGCGCTCTTCACTACGGAATTTCTTGAAGAAGCCCATGAATCAAAAGCCGGACCGATCCAAAGATGGGATGCCGCTATCGGGTAAGTTATCTTTGTATAGGAGGGAGATTTACCGGGTCAAAAATCCGGAGAAGCTGTGGCAAGTTTGTGGGAATTCAACAGAATACAAAGGGGATAAGTGCTGTTGTTAGTCCTGCTTGTACGCTGATTCTTTTCCAGAATCGAGGCTTGTGAAGTCCTGCTAAAATTAGCTACCACAGTACATAAATTAGCTGCCTGTTTGGGTCAGAAGAAAATAGCCTGCACACACATTCAGGTGCTTCTGAATTGTGATTGTGGAGAATGGGGCTCATACGCCGACACTATATACTGCCATGTATTACTGTATTAGGATCTTTCCTGATATGTCAGTCCACGTCATTTCCACCTCCTTTCTCATTAAGAATTACGTTAGTGTCCCCAGGCACCATTCCTTGCGAACCGGTTTCTGACAATTATGCTTTTTTCATTCCTGGATCTAGGAAAATTTACGCGCCACTGCATGAGTCCATCGCTTTCTCTCGCCTCTGCCAATCCTTTTAATTGGCCTGGAATATACTATGGAGTTCTGTCCTTGTAGGCGCAAGACGATCCACCTACGTACACCTTTGAACCATTTTTGTGAGGGACTTCAATGAGCGGGGTGCAGATACGAGAGGAGAGCAATCGTCTGCGGTTTTGCTTTTCACTCTTAATTTTATTACTGTTACCTTTCCCGCTGGCCTAGACCTCGCGCCTCTCTGTTACGTCGGCTAACGCGATTTGAGTATGGGATGCGCACCCGACGGATCAATTAAGCTTATGGTGCAATCATCTGCGCGCTTATTTTCAGTTACAGTGGTCGTCCCATAGAAATGTATTGTAGCTATACAAGCGTAGTTTCCCCAGTGTGTCCTGCGCATCCATTTCGTCCCACTGAAAATAATGCCAAATCTTCACACAAACGGTCAGAACATCAGTTCTCCCATTTGTGGCCTGTGGCATGATCCATAGAGATACAAAATGAACACGTGGCAATTGATTTGTGCAAAATAAAAAAAAAACATACAGGGCCCATGCAACTGTATGTCTTTGTTCAATGTCCTCCTGCTGTCGCAGGCCCAAAATCGAGCCAGTTCCAATTTCTATTACCATGAACCGGTTCGTCAATTAAAATTTCATCGGTTGCTTCTAAGCCCCCGTAGTTAAAATTACCATCTCTTGTCTGTGATCCTGCTGTCTCCTCACTACCAATGACAAACGACTCCAGCTGGAATAAGTTCATGTTGAGCAATCTGTCAATATCATCCACATCGTGGTTAACAGACGTATGAGCATCTACGTCCAAAGAAGTTAGTCCCAGAGTGGTGAGCAGCACAGGCGATTGCCTTTGAAAATCTAAGAACGTTCCACCTTCGGCTTGTTTGGCTCCACTTGAGTGTTGCGGTACGGTAGAAGAATATCCATGTAGATCCATATCCATGCCTTCGGTACCTATTTCATTCCGTGATCCCATAAGAGCACTGCCCGGTTCGTTAATAGAAGAAAATAATTCAACATTATTATGAGAAATGACACTATCTAGCGTCCGCTTAGTGCCAATTGTCAGATTCGTTATAGCTTGTCCCGGCGATAAAGATGCAGAACGGATTCCACGATTACCATTGCCTCCGTTACTTGATAAACTATTGAGAGGACGTAAAATACCATGAAGCTTGTAGAAAAGACCACAGGCGTTACATAATACCGCACCATCTTTAGTTTTTCGCCATAAGGGAGTAGTGAGTGTATGGCAGTTGGTGCACAGCAACAGTGGCTTTGACAGAGTATCCAGTTTTGAATGAACCAGCAGTGCTGGCGTTAAGATATTGGTACTTGTGGCTTGTGCCGAATTAGGTTGATAACTGTTTTTGAGAGTGGATTCCAACAGACTGATATATGACGAGAGGAACAGATTAGCAGGAGCTGAAGCTGGCTGTGTTGCTTTTACACCTGGAGCAGCGCGTGCGGTTTTGGATACTATGTCGTTGATCTGAGGGCTAGTAGACATGGTTGACGCAACGTTGGTCAGGGAAAATTTAGGAGGAGTCAGCATTGACTGTGTCATAGTTGAGGAAGAAAGCCGCTTCTCAAATTGGCGCTTTTCTGGCAGATTTCCGGAAGGAGCATTAAAGGATGAACTCAGAGGAGGGAACATAGCGGGATCCTGCCCATACTCCTCTCTAGAGATACGGCGAATGTGGGCTACATAGTCAAATTCGTCTATGTTAGGGTCCGCTGGTTTTTGTTGAGATGTGTGATGAGTTTTTGTGGATGGTTTTGTCACCCGATTCCGGGCACTGAGGATCTTTTTGTTCTGAATACGCCACGCAATGTTGGTGACTCTCTCTCGGTGAGGTAAATAGTTTTTGCCCTGGTACATTGATATGATTTTCATGGATGAATCATCCATATCGCTAATAAGTTCAGCAACAGATATGTCCTTGTTTTCTTTCATGGATGTCGGTAGTGGGGTATCTTGTCGTGCGTTGTTAAATAATGGGAGGGGTGACTCCGGAAGGGGAATGTTGGGGGGTAAATGACACAGCGGAGCAAGTACAAATGAACAGTAGCTCAGCAAGACAACACCAGGTTGCCACAAACGGAAACAAATGAATGAGTAGGAATAATTATGACCCGAAAGAAACGGAGCTGAAAACTTTTCTTAGTTCTATTGAATGACAAAAGAGATAGGCGTAAGTGGCAGGAGTGCGATAGTTAGTCACTTTTCATGCACCGTGTGCAGGAACGTTGAGATAATGAGGATTTCCGTTGCAGTAAAGACGGAATTAAGCGATGCAGATTTCAGGTAAACCGTTTCGTAAAGTGAGTTATGGAGGGAAGTGGGTAAATCCTAAGAGGGCAAGATAGGCCCTATTTAATATTTGTTTACTTGACCGGCCTCTTTCACACATTTTTTATTGAACTCTTGATATTGCGAACTTCATTTTTGTTATCGCTTGTTTTTCCCTTTTTGTCTTGTCGACTCCGTTTTTACTCCCTTGTTCCTCGTGGCCATCTAGACAAGTGGATCATCAATTGGCACTGCAGGGTCAAAGATGCCTCCATATTACCTTGGCCGCGCACCAAAATATTATCTGCGATTGGCTCTAAGTGGCCAAGTTTCGCAACTTACGAGGGTGCGAG